>CABHPR010125088.1:13547-32249 GCA_902168415.1 Peromyscus melanophrys
CTGATGGGGCAGAGGTACTTGTTTGGGGTCATACAGGGATCTGAGTGAATGGCGGGGCCGGGTGTTGCTCTCGGTGGTCTGATGTTCCATCACGACCTGTTGTCCAGCAGTGCTGTTCATTTGTGTGTCGGTGGCTGAGGTGGGTAGGATAGTTTCAGTCCTGGGAGCTTGAGTCCTGGAGGTAGGTATTCAGTGCTAGGTGCAGGGTGGAGGGGCATGGGGGTGGGGGTGGGGGCACAGGACGCAGGGCACAGCAGGGATCAGACTGTTCCTTGCAGACCAAGCTAAGGTGTTCTGGGCTCATGGTAAGGGCTGGAGAGGCCTATGAAGGCTGGAAGTCTCCATGAGGTTGGTGGCACTGTACCTGGGGTGGTGCATAGCTGGGGGATGGGGTGGCTGTGTACTGTACTCTGGGACAGTGCCTTGCTTGGGGAGTGGTTCATAGTTAGCTGTGCACTGTACTCTGGGACAGTGTTTTGATTGGTGCTGGGGTTCAGAGTTACCTGGGGAGATGCATACTTGTCATGTATGAGGCTCAGGGAAGGCCCATGCAGGTGATTGATAAAGGGGTCATGGAGCTGTCCTGATGCTTAGAGTCCATCCACGCTGTTTGGAATCCCAGATGCAGGTCCTCCACAGGAGCTTGTCAGTTCTCACAAGTGGAGCATCACTCCATCTGGGCTTTCTGGAAACGTCTCTCGGTCCTGCCAGCCATGGCCAGCATGCTCTTTGTAACTGGGGTTTGTGGCTTGCTGCACCTTCTGACCTGGGAGTACCCTCTGTCACCTTCACTTCCTGTCTGCCCCAGCATGCTCAGCCTGCCTAGGACCCGAGCACTGTGAGGCAGCCTCTTCTCATGTTTGCCCTAGATGGGTGCTTGGCAGTTGGGAGCACGTGATAAGTCTTGGGGTGCTGGGAGTGACTCAGTTTCTCCCATATTCTGTAACTGGCCTGTAGCTCAGTTGCATCACATTTCCTATCCCATAGGCATCTAGGGTTTTACTTTGGGGTCCACTGGTGGCTGATGAGTGGGGAGTGACTCGCCTGTGCCGTGGGGTTGTAGGGCTCCTCATCGGAAGGCTCTGTGGTTGGCATGGTGCCAGAAGTTAACTCTTCCATCCTCTGGCGTGTGATACCCAGGCAGTCACTTCATCTGACTAAACCTGGGTGACATGGGGAACTGGAAAACTGGGGTGTTGCAGCCTGATGGTCTCAGATCCAGGGAGCCACTCGACCTGCCTATGCCATTTGGGTGATCAAGGGTCAGAAGAAGCTGTTCAGGGTGTGACAGCTTTGTGCTGTCAGGCCTGGGCTGTGCTGTTCATGTAATTTTTTTTCAAAGTTCAGTCATACATTCCCTTTCTCTTGATCTCTGCCATATATTTTTATCTAAGACACATTAATATTTTACTTTCCCCTATAAAAAATAAATGTGATTATCCAAATTTATAAAATGAAACACAGTATTTAGAAATTAGACAAAGCACCTTTTTTGTTTTTGTTTTTGTTTTTTTCAAGAGAGGGTTTCTCCATGTAGTCCTCCTGGCTGTCCTGAACTTGCTCTGTAGACTAGGCTGGCCTACAAACTCAGAGATCCACCTGCCTCTGCCTCCTGAGTGCTGGGATTAAAGGCATGCGCCACCATCACCTGATTACAAAACACTTGCTAAAAAGCAGCTTTGTCCCAACCCATTGTTCGCCCACACCTTGGAGAAACTTGTGCACAGAGCAGAAACCCATTGGAAATCTATTTTAAAATGCCAATCAGCCAAAACAATTTGTTAAAGCCTTGCTTGTCTAATTCTGAATTTCAGCAATGGGAAAAAATTGGTATATGCTACACAAAACCCACAAAGTGTTTCGTGTGAGCTCTGGTGTCCTCACAGTAGCAGAATGCACCACTCTTGTGCCCCCTCCTCAGGCTTGTGTGGCTCTGGACACCTCTGACATCCTCACTGAGGTAGCAAGCTAGTATGTATTGGCTGGTTACCTGCATATGTGTGAGCCAGTGCCTGTCAGGTTAGACTGTGGTAGGTAAGTCACTGGAGACTGTCTTAGCCGCCGAGACCTTGGGCTTTAGGGACAGTAGGTCGGTATGGGGGGTCGGACAGCCCCGCGATTGCTTCATCTAGCCATCAGAGTTCTGCGGTCAGTATCTATGGTCAGTTTTGCAAGTGGCACCCTTGATTAATAGCCGTTTGTACTTGTAGCCAAAGGGACGAGTACATGGATCTGTTGGCTTGGCCCCTGAGTGACCCTCTGAGGATCTATGGTGGAATTAGTTTTGGACAAGGCCTTGGTCCCCAGCCTGCATCAGGAGGAGCGGTGGCCCAGCCTCTGGTCAGAGTGGCTAGGTCCCCGTGCGGCGTTCCTTATATGACGGTGGGCCTGTGCACCCTTCACTTCTACATGGCTGTTCGTTTCTCTTCGGTGCCAACAGTGCTCAGAAGTTCAGCCTGGGTGATTCTCCTGGGCTTTATTCAGGGCTGCTTATTGAGGACCTGGTGGGCAGTGGGAAGAAGGCTGTCCTGCCTAGGGCACTGAGGCCCTGCCCTGAATGTGAGCCTTCCCGTTCATTACAGGACTTGATGGTCCTGGGTAGAGCTGTAAGCTAGTTCTGGGGACGGCTAGGTGGAAAACGGAAGCTCTCTACCCTCCTATCCCAGTCTCTGGGTAGTGAGGGCGGGTGTCCAGCTGTGACTGGGGTTGGGATGGTTGGAGTCGGACCAAGCATTGAGGTGATAGGGAGGAGAGAGATGGGCGTGGGTCATGGGTGAGCAGAGCCACACAGAGCTCTTTTTGAAGATCCTCTGGGTACACCTGGCTCTGTCCTGTCCTTGCCTTACATTTCCAACAGGTAGATGCCCCAAGAGTGTGACGTACAGGGGAAGGTGAGGGGCAGGGGACAAGGCTGGCTGTGCAGTGCTGACCTAGAGGTGGAATTCGCGGCTGTGCCTGAGTGAACAGGTGTCTCCAGAGGGCGTGTCGGCTGTGACACCTGCCGGCCTTCGTGCGCAAGTGTTCACTGGAGCTCCGGGCACCCTGTGGGCTGCCTCAGCGGTCCCTGCTTGTCTCCTGGCTGTTTTTCTGCGTCTTTTCTAAGGCTCTGCCATGTGACTGTTTAATTCTCTTGGGTAGCCGAGTGGCATTGGGCACCCTTGGTGGCCACGTGTTAGTATACTGGAGTCTGAAATACCTTCAGGTCCATTCACAGCCGAGATTTTGCTTTCTTCCCCATAATTTATTACTATATGTAATATATAATGTAATGTAAATGTACATGACTTTTATAGCCTATTGGGTCCTTAAGTTACAAATAAATAGCTTTTCATTCATATTTTTATATGTTTCTCATTCAGCATTTTCAGGGCTACTAAAGTAATGTTTGGGAAAAGGTGGTACTTCCTAGGTATTATTTGCCTTTTATATTAAGTCATTGTAAATGACTATACAGCTGTATAAAGCTCCTTGATAAAATTACTTAAATTGGCTTGTCATTGTGATGTGGTCAAGATCACCTTCTTTACCCATTATGAGAAGTTTGTATTTTGGCTTTACTTCTGAAGCCAGTGAGCTCTTTGGCTCTGCTAGGGGGTCTGTGGAGGAGGCAGGAAGGCACACCTTGCAGGAGGCTGCCCAGCTTGGCCTCTGTATGTTCATTTAGTTGTCCTAGAGACCTGTAGGGGGCGCTGTCTAGCCTGGCCTGCCTGTGTTCATTTAGTTGTCCTAGAGGGGGCGCTGCCCAGCCTGGCCTGCCTGTGTTCATTTACGTTGCTTGGGGACCTGTAGGGGGCGCTGCCCAGCCTGGCCCGCCTGTGCTCATTTAAGTTCCTTCAAGATCTGTAGGGGGCTTCTCCCCTGCATGTTTGAGCATGTGCTGTGACAGCGGGCTCTGGAGGGGAAAGCCCTTCCAACAGACGCAGCAGCTGTTCTGTGGCAGGCAGTGGTGCCCCAGTCCGGCTCATGGCTCCTGCCAGCCCTGGGTGGTCCGGGTTCTCTCCTCAGCTGCGTCTGTGTTTTAAGGTCACTCTCAGATTTCTGCCTTGTGGAGTGTTTGTGGTCAGGCTGCACTCAGAATCCTCAGTCCCCGAGAGCTTGCCCGGATGATGCTTGCTGTATCCAGTGGTCCGCAGCACGTGCTCCCTCTGTTGGTTGATAGTTTCCTTCTGGGCTTATCTCCGCAAATAGGTTCAGGGGATGCCCAGAGCAGGCAAGGAACTGGTACCCAAGGCTCTTTGGGGAGAGACCCTTGTGCGCCCAAGACAGGTGTGAGCGCACTGCTAGACCAAAACAGAAGATAGGCGTGTGGCTGCTCTGTGTTTCTGTGAAATTCTGCAAATGTGTATATGTGTGTGTGTGTGTGTGTGTGTGTGTGTGTGTGTGTGTGTGTGTGTGTGTGAGAGAGAGAGAGAGAGAGAGAGAGAGAGAGAGAGAGAGAGAGAGAGAGAGAGAGAGAGAGAGAGAGGAATGTGTCTCAGCAGTGTGTCTCAGCACCATACCCCAATCTGCAGTGGACACAGGCAGCCATTGGTGGCTGTCATGTAGCGGGTAGGACCCAGGGAGGAACCTGCCTCTCCTTCTCTGGTGGGATAGACGTGGGATTGGAGTGAGCACACCATGTGGTGATGTGTGGACTTACAAGGGTTGGGCACCATCTTTGGGTCATTGTTAGGGCCTAGGGTTTGAATCTGACCCGTGAGAACACAGTGAGGCAGGAAGATTGAAGGCGTCCTTCCTGGAGTTAGGACGCAGGGCTGCAGCTTGGGGTTCCTTGGACTACGTGGGAGCCAGGAGTCCAGGTGGGAAGGAGAGTTGGGTAGCGTGGTCTGTGGCTGTCCTCGTAGCCAGCATTTGCACAGAGGCCAGACGGGGAGCTGCCGCAGCGGGTCTGGTTGCTGTGGCCTTGGGAGCCTGGGGGTTTCTGTGTTGTCACTGTGTGTTCCAAGCGGAGGGCTTGCCTCTCCAGTGTTGAAACCAGCCATAGGCTTCCTGGCTTCTTTCTGTCAGTTGTTAACCCCTGAGGCTCAGGGACGTGGGCTCTGGATTCAGCCAGCCTCTGCCGCCCAGCTTCTTTTATTCTGATTCTCTGTCCCTTACTGCCTTACATCCTCTCGTGCAGAAGCCTGCATGCTCCCGTAAACACCGTTCCGTAGGTGTTCTTAAAGATTTACTCTTTTGGTGGCTGGGGGTGTGGTCATTACTTACTTTAGCATGAACTATTCATTTTAGTTACAGGGCACACGGCTCTGTATTCACCTGTTTGCAGTTCCATGAGCGTCCTCTCCCTTCCCTTCGGATTGGTTGGTCTTCATGGTGGGGTGTGGAGAATTGAGCACAGGCAGTACTGTGCACTCGGTACTGTGCCCTGATGACATGGGATGCTCTATTTACAGGGTTTCTGTCTCTGTTGCAGGTGCTTGCCGCCGCCGTCTCTTACATCCCAGAATATGCACCTACTCATCACAAATACCTCTCTCCCCTCTGGGCAGCAGGAGCCCCTCTGAAAATGGAGAGATAAGACACACCCTCCGGCCCTCGAGACACAAGGCTGTGCTGTGACACCCCCCCCCCCCCATCGTCCTCATGGATCGCAGCAGAGAGGCCGAGATGGAGCTGAGGAGAGCGCCCAGCCCACCCAGGGCGGGCAGGAGCCACGAGGTGGAAGGGGACAAGGCCGCGTGCCACAGCTGCTGCATCTGTGGCAAGAGCTTCCCTTTCCAGAGCTCCCTGTCCCAGCACATGCGGAAGCACACGGGAGAGAAGCCCTACAAGTGTCCCTACTGTGACCACAGGGCTTCCCAGAAGGGCAACCTCAAGATCCACATTCGCAGCCACCGCACGGGGACTCTGATTCAGGGGCACGAGCCAGAGGCAGGCGAGGCTCAGCTGGGTGAGATGCGTGTCTCCGAGGGCCTGGATGGGTGTGCCAGTCCTACCAAGAGCACCTCGGCCTGCAACCGCATGCTGAACGGGGCCGTGCCGATGGACAACAGCAAGATCCTGCTCAGGAGCAGCCGCAAAGAGGCGGAGGGGGCGGCCGGTGCCCAGGAAGACGCCGAGGCCATGGTGCAGTGTTCCTTCTGTAAGAGCCGGTTTGAACGCAAGAAGGACCTGGAGCTGCATGTGCACCAGGCCCACAAGCCATTTAAGTGCAGGCTGTGCAGCTACGTCACCTTGCGGGAAGAGTCTCTGCTGAGCCACATCGAGAGGGACCATATCACCGCCCAGGTGCCCAACGGCAGCGAGGCCTGTGTGGAGAACGGCAAACCCGAGCTGAGCCCCGGGGAGTTTCCGTGCGAGGTGTGCGGCCAGGCCTTCAGCCAGACCTGGTTCCTGAAGGCACACATGAAGAAGCATCGGGGCTCCTTTGACCACGGCTGCCACATCTGTGGCCGGAGATTCAAAGAGCCTTGGTTCCTCAAGAACCACATGAAGGCCCACGGACCCAAGGCAGGAAACAAGAACAGGCCCAAGAGTGAGCTGGACCCCATTGCCACCATCAACAATGTGGTGCAGGAGGAGGTCATCGTCGCTGGCCTGTCCCTCTATGAGGTCTGCACAAAGTGCGGGAACCTGTTTACAAACCTGGACAGCTTGAATGCCCATAACGCCATACACCGCAAGGTTGAAGCCAGCCGGACACGAGCCCCGGCTGAGGAGGGGGACACCGAGGGCCCCCTGGACACCAAGCATTTCTTCTTACAGTGCCTGAACCTGACACCATACGTGGCTGGTGATGTGTCCCCCAGTGGGCAGGCTGGACGGCGGGTGGCCGAGTTGGACCCCGTCAACAGCTATCAGGCCTGGCAGCTAGCCACCAGGGGCAAGGTGGCTGAGCCAGCTGAGTACCTCAAGTACGGGACCTGGGATGAAGCGCTGGCAGGGGATGTAGCCTTTGACAAGGACAAGCGCGAGTATATCCTGGTGAGCCAGGAGAAGCGCAAGCGTGAACAGGATGCCCCTTCTACCCAGGGTCCCCCCAGGAAGAGGGCCAGTGTCCCTGGGGACCCCATGCTTCCTGGCCACCTTGACCCTCGGCCAGCCTCACGCCCCAGCCGCAGGGCCACAGCCACGACTGGCCAGGGCAAGTCTTCTGAGTGCTTCGAGTGCGGTAAGATCTTCCGCACCTACCACCAGATGGTGCTCCACTCCCGTGTGCACCGCCGCGCACGCCGCGACCGGGATCCCGAAGGAGGAGACAGAGCCGTGCGCGCCCGCTGTGGCTCACTCAGCGAGGGTGATTCAGCTTCCCAGCCCAGCAGCCCCGGCTCAGCCTGTGCCATCGCGGACTCCCCAGGCTCTGGCCTGGCTGAAGAGGTGGTGGATGACAGTGGAGAAGAGGCAGTGCCTGAACCCGCCGCACCAGGTGAGCAGGTGTCCCTGGGTGGATTAGATTCAAGTAGCTCATGTGACCTTTCTCTCAGCTGGCCTTGTGTCTGGGCAGTCTTGCTGGGGGGGACTTGCGTCCTCAGGTGTGCCTATGTTTGGATGACCTTGTACCCTATTTCCGGTCTGGCTCGGAGTCCTGTATCCAGGTGGCCATGCATCCGGGGTGGCCATGCATCCGGGCATCCTGCACTTAGTGGGTCCTGGCATTCACACAGGTGTAACTGATGTTGTCAGTTCCCCGTCTCTCCTGCTGCCGCTCACCTACAAATGCTGCAGTCCTGAACTCGAGTTCAGGTCTCTTCTCGAGTCTATGGTCTCTTCTGGATGTCTGGAATCTAAGGAGTGAGTCCTAGACTCTCCTGAGATGGCTTTCTCTTCTCCACTTCCAATAGAACAGAGATGCTTGTGCATGCTTGTGCATGCTTCACGCACACAGAGAAAGACAGTATATATAAACACCCCAAAATACATAGACCCGTTCACATACAAACAGGCACACATGCATATACGAAACATGCACATACACCTGCACGTGCGTGTCCGTCACATACATACACGACACACACGTTCATGGAAACATGCCGTAGGTAGTGGGGCCCTGCTGTGGGATATTCTGTATGGCAAATGTGTTGCTAATAAAACACTGATTGGCCAGTGGCTAGGCAGGAAGTATAGGCGGGACTAACAGAGAATAAAAAGAGCAGGAAGGTGGAAGGAAATGCTGCCAGACGCTGCCAGCCACCGCCAGGACAAACACCCTGTAAAGATGCCAGTAAGCCACGAGCCATGTGGCAAGGAACAGAATTATAGAAATGGATTAATTTAAGATATAAGGACAGTTAGCAAGAAGCCTGCCACGGCCATACAGTTTGTAAGCAATATAAGTCTCTGTGTTTACTTGGTTGGGTCTGAGCGGCTGTGGGACTGGCAGGTGAAAGAGATTTATTCTGACTGTGGGCCAGGCGGGAAAACTCTAGCCACAGGGCCCCCATAGGCTCACTTATTTGAGTGTGGCACTGTTTGAGAAGGATTAGAAGGCGTGGCTTATTGGAGTGGGTGTGGCCGTGTTGTAGCAATTGTGTCGCCGGTTGGGGTGGGCTCTGAGTTTCCGAGGCTCATGCCAGGCCCAGGCTCGCTCTCCTGCCTGTGGGTCAGGATGTAAAGCTCTCGGCTCCGTGCCGTGTGTGCTCGGATGTCACTGTGCTCCCCGTTACCATGGTAATGGATGAAGCCTTTGAGCTGTAGGAAAGTCTCCAGTCAGATGTTCTCTAAGAGTTGCTGTGGTCATGGTGTCTCTTCACCCGATAGAACAGTGACTACGACAGACAGACATTGCAGACACATACACAGGCACACGCGTGTATCCATAAGCATGGATACACGCACACATGTACACATCACACATTCAGACACACTGTACATCCACAAATACCTATTCTGCACAAACAAGCATATATGAATATACTCAAGCACGAACATGCATATATCATATAGGCATGGAAACACTACACACAGACACCTCAGGCACACATATTAAAAACACATGCATATACACAAGCATGCATGTGTACACATATGCATATATCACACAAATATTTGTGCTTCAAGGAAGCACAAATAGACACAAAAATGTGTACTTGCTTATGCACAGACAAGCACACATGCACACACACACACATAAATATGCAGACATTGCAACACATGCACGAACACACCATGTAGAGATCATAGACACACTTGTTGATGTACAGTCATATATGCTCACATATTTAGCATGTACGACACTCATGCCATGAGCTTGTTCTTGCACGCGTGCGTGTGCACCCACATACACACACTGAACATGCTCGTGTGCACACACTTGCCTCTTCCATTCTTCTTTCAATGCAGACATCTGGGTGGAGACTAACTTAGAATCTCTGTGTGGTGATAATTAATCTCCTCGGATTCAGGTAACCCTGTGGGCTTAGAGACTGTTAATTGGAACAGATTTCTTTTCAAATAGCAGCCATGAAAATGCTTCCCGATCTCTGGCCTGACGTTTTCATAATGTCCCCATTTTTAGAATAAATTTTAAGCCTTTTGGTGTTGCTTTTGTTGTTCTGCCATGGGCAGTTCCCCACGAGTGGCCGTGAGGAGAGGGCGATGCTTGAGGTGTGGAACTGGTGACTGTACGCAGCCAGCGTGCTCTGGTGTGTTGCCGCAGGTGGAAGACGTTGCTTTTACTTGATGTTGGGTGCTACCAGTCAGAGGAGCCCGTTGCAGATGCCGCTTTCCCAAGTTATTAGATTGATGTGGTGTGTGTGCTGCTTGCCTGGCTGCTGCACTTGCATCCACACAGGCATCAGAACTGGGCACATATGCCGTGTCTCCAGCCCTCTGGGATGTCTGCATGGAGTCTGAGCACCCGCAGGGACTAGTGAACCAGGACGGCGAGCTGCCTGTCAATCTCAACGTTCCTGGAGCTGGTCACTCATCTCGGGGTGGGGTAGGGGCACAGGTGCTTGGTGAGAGGGGAGGGCTCACTGCCGAAGCCCTTCTGCAGTCTTCTAGCAGCTTGAGGGGTGAAGTCTGGCAAGCTGATGGCAGCCCCTGGTTGACCTTTTTGAATTTTAGACACCCCCCCTTCATTTTGTATACCTATGTATTTTACTGGCAGTGTTCTGATAACACTATTTTGTTATGTGCATCTTGGCTAAAATGTTAGGGAAGCACTGTGTCTTTTTTCCACTCTGAGGAAAAAAAATTGTTTTTGTGGTATTAGGGATTGAACTTGTGTGTGTGAGTATGGCCTTGTGTGTGGGAGGTGAGCACTCTCCCAGTGAGGGACATTGCCAGCGTCTTTATTTTTTTTGAGACAAGATCTCACTGAGTAGTGGAGACAAGCCTTGAACTCACTCTACTCAAGCTGTCCTTAAACTTTTAATCCCCCTGCCTCATCCTCCTGAGTAGCTGAGGTTACAGGATTTTACCACCCCTGGTGGAGAAAAGAACTCAATCTAACCGCCATCCGCTGTGAGGATGTGTTCTGTGGCCCCTTCATAGCCAGGCAGCTGCTGAGCCAAGATGAGCTTTGCTTTTAAAAGGCTTTTAAAAATACTTAAAAATTATCCATGTGTGCCTGCTTGTCTGTATGCACATCATGCCCATGGGGTCCAGAAGAAGGTTTAGATCTCCTGAAAGGGGTTAGGAGTGGCTGCGAGCTTTTAGGATGCTAAGGACAGAGCTCTTGTCCTGTGAAAGAAGAGCATGTGCTCTTTGGTGCTGAGCCATCTCTGCAGCTCCACTTAGAAGCATTTCCCCTTAAGTTTATTAAGTATCAGAGACCATTGTTTCCTTTGCACAGTACTGTGAGACTTGTCTCTAGAAAAGTATCTTTTTTTTTTGAGTCAACATCTCATGCTGGCCCTGAACTTACCATGTAAATGAGGATGAGCCTGAGCTCCTGATTCTCCTGCCTCCATCTGCTCAGTGCTGGGACGGTAGTTATGCACCACCAGGGCAGGTTTGTGCGTCACTGGGTATCGACCCGCAAGGGTTTGTGCATGCCAGGCCAACACTCTCCCACAAATCTTACTTTAAAAAAATTCCCTCTCTCTCTCTCTCTCTCTCGCTCTCGCTCTCGCTCTCGCTCTCGCTCTTGCTCTCGCTCTCGCTCTCGCTCTATCTCTATCTGTCTGTAAAGATACATATGCATAGTTTCACGTTATCCGATAAATAACATGCTGTATTTGTATTTAACTATGGGATCAGAGAGATGAAGTTGCAACTTAGTAAGAAAGAAGAGAGATTTTGTGTCACTGTCACTGTGGGAGCACGACAGTGTTGCAGAGCCCTGTGGTTGTCGGCTGACGTCACTTCCTGTGGTTCCCAAGGACAGTGTCTTCCCACCTGAATGCCCAGGCTTTCTGATCATAGTAGCACTCAGTATGTAACTGAGTTATAGGACTTGGCTGTTTCTGAAGGAGACAGGCATGTCACATGGCCTTATCATGTGACTAATCTCACCCTGTTTGCAAGGTCTGCTGCGGCTTTTGGACCAGCTGTTTTAAAAAGAAACCTTTGAATGCTGGGATCTGCATGGTGCCCCTTTTTCCTCTCTTTTTTCCCCCTCTTTTCTTTAGATATGCACAGGGCCTTGGAAAATGCTTACCTATCTTGCTATTAAGATTGCAAGTCTTTAAATAAGACATTTTATATTCCCATAAGGCATTGATGGAATGTCCAGGAGCAGGTTTTCAGAAATCAGGGATGCAGAGAATGAAACTTTTAATGAGAGCCAGCCTAACAGGGCTGTGTTGAAATTGGCATTCAGATCTCTCCATTAAATACCATTTGGGCTGTAATTTTACCTGAACAACAGTTTTGACCTCCAGAGTTTATGTGGATGCTGTTTTCCGCATCTGCCTGTAGGGGGCTGTCTTGCTCATAATGGTATCTTAGGAACTTGAGCTGGACCAGGCAGCCATCATCCCTGACACATGTAAAAGTGTGATACTGAGAATAAGAGTGATGGAAATGGAAAGCTACTGAGCTGGAGTTGTTGAAAAACGACTTTGGCACAGGTAGAAACTATATGTTTGAAGATTGCAAAAATTTATATTTTTAATAAAGAGAGGAACAGGGTATATAACTAAGTGTGTAAAACCCCAACATTAGTGCACACAAGCACAGCCAGGAGCTCAGAAAACCACCACTTTGGATGGTAGACCTCAGGTCAGTAAGTTAGAAGGACACAGTTCGGAGTGTGTTGAAATGATGAGCGACTGGCTGCACCAGAAGGAGGTGAGGAGTTCCAAAGGTCGTTTCTTCAGGTGCTGTTGAAGGTTGTCATCCTCGTTGGAAGTCCCTGAGCTGAGAAGCTGGGCCTGCGCGGGCCTGTGTGGGTGGTCTCAGGTAGTCAACATGCTTTTCCTGTGAAGCAGCTACGATCCTGCTCTGCTGTTTAGGAATTACTACAACTAATTGGACCACCCTAGTTCTTGTCCACTTCTGTTGCTGGACACGTGTATGGCACCTGCCTGGAGCACCTGTCTCTGGATTGTCATCAGACTGTCACAGGGTTGGATATGTGATAGTGTGGAGTTTAGTTAGTTAGAAACAGACAGTTGAAAACTCTTCTATTAATTTCTTAGTTGATGTTAAAATTCAGCCATGTTCTCCCCCAACCCCCATGTACCATCCACCCCTCCCTACCAGTTTATGCATCTGGCTTTTCCATGGGACCTGGGGACCTGAACTCAGGTCATCAGTCTTGTGTGGCTCGTGCACCCTTGAACTGTCTCCCAGCCTGCAGCCCCGTTCTTTAAGGGAAATCCGCTGCTGTCCCTGGGAGCGTCAGGAGAATGTCTAATGAGCCTAAGGCCTGTGCCTGTCAGGTAGAGTCATCTCTTGGGTGGGGCCACATGCTGCCAGGGACATTGTAAAGGCTACATGTTCACTTTGTCCCTTGGTAGCATGTGTTGTTCAGAGAAGCCCCTCCATCCCTATCAGAACCAAGAGCCCACTGGCCCTTAGGGCTCACCTCCCTTCCTCCTCTAGGGTGTGACACTCTTCATGGGCGTGGCTTGGGCCCTGTTCCTCAGCTCTTGCAGGAACTGGTGGTGTGCACTTTGATTGTGGTGTGTGTTCATGTGGGAATTCTGAATTATTTATTAGGTTTGGATTTTGAATGCTGGAACATTAAATCTCACTTGGTAAGTGTTATGTGCTCATCTCTAAGTTCTTAACTTTTTATTTGTAAGTTTAGAGTTTTGGGGTGGGAGCATTTCTAAAGTTATTTCCTATGTGCTGGATCCAATCCGAGACTGGCTTTCCACAAGAGCCTGTAGGATGCACCCTTTGTTTATACAATTTGCATATGTTTCTGCATATTAAGAAGATTGACAAGCCAGTGGTGGCACATACCTTTAGTCCCAGCATTTGGGAGGCAGACACAGATGGATGTCTATGAATCTGAGGCCAACCTGGTCTACAAAGTGAGTTCCAGGCCAGCCAAAGCTATACAGTGAGCCCCTGTGTTTTTATCAAGATTGAAAAAGGGATTAATTATAAGATTAGAAAGTAGTACTTTTTTTTTCTGGCCTCTCCTCGATTCTGTGTGCGTAGTTAATGTATTAATATACCGTTAGAGGAGGCTCTGTATCCTGCGTTATTTACAGAGGGAAGCCATTGATTTGAAAGAAGTATTTTCACAGATTAGTAAGACATTTGGGCTGGCTGTGAGCTGCCAAATATGCTCATGTAAAGACGTGCCAAGTCTGGGTGTTACTCACGCGCACGCTCTAGCTCTAGAATGATTACTTTCAGCAGTTATGAATAAGCCGTATTCCAAATCTAACGTGGTTTCACTTAATAGCCTAATTGGTTATTGAAATGTGGTGCACGAATGGCAATTCAGGGGTGTTGTCTGTGAGCTTGCCTACTATAGAAATCTGCATATGCGCAGGAATCTGACACCAGAGACCAGAGGAGAGTGGCAGGTACCTTCCATCATAATAAAATCTAGTTTTCCATGCATGGGACAGACTGCCCAGTGATGGAGTCCAGTGCGAATGATATCAGAATAGCTCACAAAGGGACTGGGCATTTGGAGAGTGTCTTTGGTATTGAAGTAATGGCCCGGTGTCCAGTCCAACTTGGGTTCACTTTATTTCCTCTGACATACAAAGGGATTTAGGGCCGGTGAGGTGGCTTAGTGCATAAAGGCCCTTGCGACCAAGCCTGACAGCCTGAGCTGGGTCCTTCTAACCCACACGGTGGAAGGAGAGAACTGACACCTACAAGCTGTCCTCTGACTTCCACACATGGGCTGTGACAAGCATGTACATGGACACACACTGAGTAAACAAGAGTTAAACACAAGACTACAGAGACGGTTGACTTCTGAGAACTGACAACGATAGGGTTCACAAGAACACGGTTTGACAGACCATCACGGCATTGAACTTGAAAATGTTAGCAGCATGGTGGGCATTTCTCATTTTAGGAAATATCAATGGGCACTCCCTCTTCCAAAATGATGTAGCATTGCAGGAGAAGGCTCCTAGGTCAAGTTGAACCCTAGCTTCATGGGCCTCGACTGCCGAGAAGAAGCAGAAAGTTGACTGATGAGCAGGGTAGGAAGTTTTACATTTCAGCATGAGGGAAGTAGTCTGAAAGGACTGGCTGGATGGGGAGAGGAGAAGCCAGAGGCACCAGTGGTTTCTATGGCAACAGTTAATGTGCCGCTGATGGAGGCTCCCTCTGTTGGTGTGAAGGTCTGTGCTCCTGGAGTAGAGGGGGCGATGCCTTGGGTCTGAGCAGCTCAGGCTTCCGAGGCCCTCTGGACACCTTTCTCTTGGCACCCCGTTGTCCTGGGCAAGGTCCTGGTTTATGGAAATAGTTTTGTTTCAGTGTGAAGGCCAAATAATGTTCGGGTGGTGCTGTTGGTGTTTGAGGAGGTTTGAGCCAGGAGCCCAGCAGGTGTCTCTGTAGAGGCCAGAGGCTGGTCCTTCCTGTTGCCTCTGGCCTTCACCTACATGGTGACTAGAGGATGACTCAGCTGCAGATCGTCACTGTCACTTCCTGCTGTCGCTCTTCTCATCCTTGCCCGCTCCGCACACTTCACCTTCTGCCTGGGTCCTGTCCTAACTGGTTTCTTCTCAGCTTGATGTCTTGCTGTTCTGTGGTGCGAGAGGGTCTTCTCGGTCAAGATTAGGGTCTTCAAGCCCATCCTCTTCACTGAAGGCTCTGCACCCCTCACCAGGCATGCCTGACACTGACCACGCCAGAGATGAAGAGGAGGACAAGGGAGAGCGTAGTGTTCTCTCTCTCTCTCTCTCTCTCTCTCTCTCTCTCTCTCTCTCTCTCTCTCTCTCTCTCTCTCTGTGCATTGGTGTTTTGCCTGTGTGTATGTCTGTGTCGTGGTTCCCTAGGACTGGAGTTACAGACAGTTGTGAGCTGCCATGTGGGTCCTGGGAATTGAACCTCGGTCCTCTGGAAGAGCAGTCAGTGCTCTCAACTGCTGAGCCATCCTCCAGCCCTGAGCCCGTCTCTTTTACCCAGGCTGCCTTGGGTGTGTTGGGAAAGCTAGGATGACATCAAGGCCAGATCCATCTCTGGTGCTACAGCTGCTTCTAGAATTCTGCTCAGTCCTTCTTTAATTTTGCAAGTTGTTCGTGAATGTGCGCTGTTTCTGAACAGTCTAAATGATGTTCATGTTCTCAGGCGGGAGCCTGTCACCCCCTGCTGACTTTCTTCAGCTACTTCACCGAGATTCATGACCCCCACCCCCACCCCCAGGTCTTCAGAGGGCATTCATGTAAGAATATATTTATGTGGATTCTGTGTGTAGGTTTTGATACTTCAGGAGACTCGTCTGTCTTGCTTCTGAGCTTCTGTTTTCAGCTTCTCAGGGTGCCTAAGGGAATTTTCCATGTGGGTAGGATAACCTCTGCCTCACTTGCTCAACGGTGTGACAGGAGGGCTGGGGACATGATCGTGCACTGGTGTGATGTCTAAGAGTTCCAATAAAAGCTTCCTGGGCTTGGTGGCCACTGTCACCCCAGGTTTCAAGAGGCAGAGACACACTGAGCCTGACAGAGCACACTGCTAATCCCAGCACTGGGGAGGCAGAGGCTGGCAGATCTCTGTGAGTTGGAGGCCAGGACCATGTTCCTGAGTCTGTCTCAGACAACAACCAAAAGAGGTGGAGCCAGGGTCCCAGGGGGCAAGCTGACTCGCAAGAGTAGCCAATCCATGAGCTCTGGGCTCACCGAGAGAGACTGCCTCCGAAAATAAAGTGGAGAGAGATTGTGCTCCAGATGCAGCTCCTCATGAGGATGCTCAGGAGTCTTCCATGGTTGATGCCTTTTCATAAAGTTGCTGCTTCCTGGTATTGGCACCTTTTGTGCTGGGACAGACACTACCACTTGAACTTAGAAATTCTCACATGCACCATCCTGGCCACTGTCTCATGTCTGTAACGCTCTGACGAAAGCAGTTGAAGAAGTGTTCACTTGGGTCCATAGTTTAAGGCACAGCTCATGATGGCCAGCTAGTCACAGCAGCAGGCTCCCGAAGCAGCTGGTCACATCATGTCCACAGCTGGGGAAGAGCAGTGAATGCTGGTGCTCACGCTGCTCCTTCCTTTCTTTGCAGTCTGGGACCCAAGCCCATGTTTTCAAGTGCTGTCCTGCCTAGGGAATGGTGCTGCCCTTTCTGGGTAGGTCTTTTCATCTCCGTGAACCTAATCAAATAATCCCTCATAAGCATGCCTTGAGTTCACCCAGTCTGCATTCTCCCTCCCAGGTATGCATGGAAGCTTGCCTATGAGGTGATTGTGCATACTGTCAAGTTGACCGTTAACCAACCGTCACCTCCACCATAAACATCACCATATACACCATCATGGATGTATATTTGCCCAAGAACTCAGAATTTGTTAATATTTCTTAAGTTGCCCATCTGAAAAGAGAGAAGTCATATATTGCTTTTAATTTTGATTTTTCTGATTTTTGTGAACATGCTTTTATGCTCACTGGCCCTTTATATTCATTAAATGATTTCCTTGTTCATGAACTTGGAGTTGGTATACTTTTCTAGTGTGTGTGTTGAGCTAGGAATTGAACTTAGGGCCTGGCACATGCTGGGCAAAGCGCTCCACTGAGCTATATCCTGGCTCTGGTCTTTTGCTTTTTAACTTTCAGTAACTTTATTAGAGATTTGAATATTTTATTTAGTATGTTTCAAGTACTTCCTTCTAGTTTCTCTTTGTTTAAAATTTTATTTATGAAGTGTTTAATTGTGGGAGTTCTAAAAAAATCAGAGTTGTCCAATTTCCTTTTATCGTTTTTTGAATTTTTGCATACAGCTTAGAGAGTCATCTCTATCCAGCCCTGAAAATGTTTTCATTGAGTAAGTCAAAACTGGATTATTACATTTTCTTCATTCCACACAGTGTTAGCCCAGTTGAACTTTATGTGCATTCTGTGAGGAGCTCCTAAATTTTCCCATGTTGTTCCCTGGTGTTTCCAGCCTTTCTTTTTTCTTTTTTCTTTTTTCTTTTTTCTTTTTTTTAAAGATTTATTTATTATATATACATCATTCTGTTTGCATATGTCCTTGCAGGCCAGAAGAGGGCACCAGATCTCATTACAGGTGATTTTGAGCCACCATGTGGTTGCTGGGAATTGAACTCAGGACCTCTGGAAGAGCAGTCAGTGCTCTTAACCACTGAGCCATCTCTCCAGCCCAGTTTCCAGCCTTTCTTATTCCTGTCAGTCTTTCTCCACTTGTCTGAACTGTTGACGGCTTCCTACATCATGCTCCCATTGGTAGGTGCTTTATGGATAGTGCTTGAGTATGTCTGAGGCCGAGAGGGTTAGACAGAGTTTCTCAAGGTTACACCGGTCGTGAGTGGGAACCAAGACATACTGGTGACCTTCGTCAGTGCTTCAGTCCCCTACTGAAGACGGAAAGGAAGCAGGTTTCTGAAGCAACACCATTTCTTCTCGGCATTTGCCCTCTGGCCTGTGGCCTTGCACAGCCATCCTAGGGTCTCTCTGCTCTGAAGCCCAGCTCACTTTCCACTGAACTCTAGCGAGGCAGATTTCATCTTTTTTTTTTTTTTTTTTTTGGGGGGGGGGGGGGGGGGGGCGTTTCGAGACAGGGTTTCTCTGTGTAGTTTTGGTGCCTGTCCTGGATCTCGCTCTGTAGACCAGGCTGGCCTCGAACTCACAGAGATCTGCCTGCCTCTGCCTCCCGAGTGCTGGGATTAAATGCATGTGCCACCACCGCCTGGCCAGATTTCATCTTTATACACAGTGTTCCTGTGCCTACAGCAGCTTTGCGTACTTCCGGCCTGGGTGTGGAACGCACGCACCACACAGTGCCTCTTGCTCAAAGTCATTTATCCAGACAATGTGTTTGTCTTTGGAAGTTGAGGTTGCCAGATTTGTTAAGTGAACATACAGCATGCTTGATTAAATTTGGAGTTTAGATAAACAGAACTACTTTGAAAAAGCGTAAATATATCCCATGTGGTATTTGGGTGTAAGAGCAGGGTTTCTGTGGCCGCGTGTTCTCCCAGAAGGAAGTGGGTCAGCTTCAGGCGGTGAGTCCGGCGGCTGCCCCCAAGCTTCCCCCATGTCAGCTTGTCCCAGAAACTGCCCTCCTATTTGTCTTCTTTTGGGAATCACGACAACTGGAGTCCTTTGTTTTTGGGGTGGTGGTGGTATCATTGTTTTCAACTGCTCTCATGTTATGTGGCGTTCGTATACATTAATCACATGAGTCAGGTCTCCACTTGGGCCTCGTTGGGTAACACACCTG
>CABHPR010125089.1:6835-31341 GCA_902168415.1 Peromyscus melanophrys
CTCTCTCTCTCTCTCTCTCTCTCTCTCTCTCTCTCTCTCTCTCTCTCGTGTGTGTGTGTGTGTGTGTGTGTGTGTGTGTGTGTGTGTGTGTGTGTGTGTGTTGTACATGTATGGAGTGTGTGAACAGGTCAGATGAAGGTGTCAGTATCAGATTCTTCCTCAGTCCCCCTCCACCTTGTATTTTGAGGCAAGGTCTCTCACTGAATCTGGAGCTTGCTGATTTGGCTAGACTTACTGGCCAGTGAGCCTTAGGGGTCTTTTTATCTCCTCTTCTCCAGAAATAGGATTATAGGTGTATGCCTCTGTACCTGGCTTTCTACATGGGTTCTGGGGATCGAACTAGGTTTTCATGTTTGTGCAGCAAGCGTTTTTACCCTTGGAGCAGTCTCCCTAGCCCTGACTTCATTCTGTATACCAGTTGTTGGAGTCTATTTGTGACAAACAACCCTGAGACACAGTGATTACTGTAATGAAGGAATTTACAAATGAGGCAGTTGAGTCACAGTGAGATGAAATGACAGTGTCTACAGGTGTGTGACCCAGAGTCACAGAACTACAGTTCAAAGCCAGCCTGAAGCATGCAAAGCTCTGGTTTGTGATCACAGGTGCAGCTCGGTGGCAGGGCACTTGCCTTAGAATTTGTGAAACAAACAACAATTAAACAAAAACAAAAAGAAAGAGAGAGAGAAAGAACTAAACAACAACCACCCTAGAAGACAAATAGCAAAACAAGCCTCCAGCTCGCCTCATGCAACTTCTCAGCCCGCTGGACTAGAGGCAAATCGAATTCCAGTAAACACATGGAACCAACAGACTTTAAGAATAGAATCGTCAACTTCTCCTTTCTCAGAGAAGAACCGGACAGACTTCTAGTGAAGTAAAGGAAAGAGGAAGAGACAATATCCTAGATATTATATTTAAGTTGAAAAATGGAGTCAAGTCCGAGTTCAGAGATGCTTAGAACCACAGCAAGCCAACACCACATACTGCTGGAGACTCATGAATTTTGACATACAGGAGGAGGAGAATTTCCAGCATGGGGTAAATCATACAGCGGATATAAGGTAAAAATTTGAATATGCACGTAGCTATGAGCATCACCATAGAAAGTCACGAAAGAACAACTCCCAAGACAGGGACTCAGCTTTGGAGATGTGAATGAGAAAAGCTCATGAAGCTGATCATGAGACCACATTTAACAGTTTCTGTCACTCAGAATTACTTTGTGAAATGTATACTGATAAATCACCCTGGACTTAGGATGCGATGACTTTCAATGGTGCAAAATCTATTGTCTTTCAGGAGGAATTTTACTGAGAAATTTGCACTTTGATCTTTTCCTGGATCAGCTACACCCTCTTCAATCCTTTGGTTATGCTGGTGGCCACTGTAGAGAGACCTCCTGTGGTCACAGCGTGACGCAAACCACTCCCCAGTGTTTCAAAACAGGATGCTCTAGGCTGGGATTCTCAGGTGTAGTAAATATATTTTCAGTTTGGGGTGTGTCTATTTGCACGTGACCTTACCATAACTCAGGGAGCATCCGGATGGCTTTGACATTTAAATCGGACCAGTATAGAACAAATACAGTAGAAAGCAATATTACTTTTGAATGCTGTAACTGGATAGTTGTTTATCAAATATTATGCTCCCCTTTCTACAGTGTGGAGCTACTGCTGGGAAACAGATGGAGCTCAACCAGGGGACCTTTCTCAGCCTCTATACTGGTCTCACAGTAGGCAGAGCGCAAGCAAAGTATTCATTTTTAGATTTCACTGGCTAGATCCAGAGGGTGATGAAGCTCCACACTTCCAAGCTTCTAAAAGAAAGTTTTATTGGAACACAGCCATACCCGTTTGTTTACTTGTTGCCATGGTTACATCCCCACTACAAGAGTGAGTGGAGCAGTTGTGACAGACTGAGCTTGTAGTTTACTATCTGGCCCTTTAAGAAGAAGAGCCATCTTCCTTGGAGGATGGTGGGGGATGGGGAGGGGCAACAAGATTAAGGAGCCTGCCATGGAGGATTCCTCTTGGTGGAAACCTCTTTCTGGACTGTTAGAACACTGAATAAATGCCACGACACACCAATGACAAAAGTGATTCAAATGTATAAGTAAAATGTTTGTAATTTCTAAAAACAGAATCATGAAAGGTTGCTCCCAGGAATGTCAGGGTGATTGAGGAAGGAATCAATGCCGCACGGCTGTCACAGGCAGAAATTGTCTTTTCACATCATTGTTGCTCCACATTCTTTGAAAGCGTCTTACTCAGTATCCTCTTCAAATCACCCTTAGGCAAGAACACATCCTTATACTACCTGTACCAAAAGCACCTGTTATACATAAAGGCGGGTGACTACAGACTTCCGGCTAAAAGAGAAATGGGATGAAAACATGTGCTCCTCAAGCTGTCATAACACAGATAAACATAACATAGACAGCCTGATCTGTTATCACATCATCTTTACCAGACAGAGTCTTGCTGTACAGCCCAGTCTGGCCACAAGCTCACTGCCTCCTGGCTGCTTTGAACCACTGTCAACCTATCAGTAACAATAGGATTCTACTAAGCAAGAGGTACATGATTATTCAATCATCTCGCATGCCATTATTTATTGAATATGTATGATTTATATAGGCTTTCTATGCCATATACATAATTTTATACATAAAGTAGGTGTTTCTATGGCTCTTTAAGAAAAAGAGCCACCTTGCTAGATATATGTATGTAGTAAAATTTTATTTTATTTGGTATACTACCCTGTATCATCTATATAATGTATATCAAATTGATATAATCTACAAATGTAAATACATATGGGAATTCTTAAATGAAGCGCAAGAACTATTGAAATGCTAGTATGTATGTACGGTTCTAAGATGACATTGATGATATAATATATAGGTATTCAGCTACAGTCATTACACAAAGTGGGGCAGGAAACGTTTCATTTGTAGACATGGACATTTCGACTTAAACAGGGTGAACTGAGAAACTTATTGGCACTCTTAAGGAAATATTCAAAGATGCTAAGAAAAAAGAAATATGCAAAAGTAATGTTTCCAGTGTCACAGTGATCCAAAGGATCTGGCTTACAACAACAAAACGTGGTGAGGGAAATATAAGGTTTGGGTAAATGGAAAGGAACCTTGTGTTTCTGACTCGGAAGAATCTGTATCCTTTAAACATATGAATCCACTGCAAATTAACTTATAAATGTGTTGCATTCTCAAATCTTGACAGGAGTAAATTAACATACAAAAAACTATTCCTAAGTTTTATCTCCAATACACCTCTGTAAGTAGCCAGGAAACAACAGACAAAGCAAGCTAACATAAAGAGGCTTTTGAAGATAAATGTGAAATCAAATTGTAAAACACGTCACAAAATTTCAGACAAAGCAAAATTACATGTGCCCCTTAATCTAAGTCCTGAAATATTTTCAGAGGCTCTCAGATTTTAAATGTGAAAATGCAGGTGTGTATATGATGATGTAAGTGAAAAAAGTCTATGTTCTTGAGCTCAGAAATATTTTCCTTTTCTTTCTTTCTTTTAGACCAGGCTGGCCTCCAACTCCCTGAGATCCACCTGCTTCTGCCTTCCAAGGGCTGGGGGATTAAAGGCAAGTGCCACCACTGCCAGGCAAGCTGGGAACTATTTTCAATAAAAACAAGTTTAGAAACTATGAAGAAAAAGATGAACAGATGTCAGAGAAATTTGAAAGTACTGTGTGCAAAATCAGGATGCACAAGCAATGTAAAGTGGTAAAATGTCTGCCACCCTAATGATAGGGGTTTTTTGTTTTGTTTTGTTTTTTTTTCTTGTATAAGTAGTGCATACATGGAGAAACAGAGGCAGGAGGAAGAAAAGAGAAAAGGCTACCAGTTGGCAATGGATAACCACAAGAGCAGGTGTAAGGTAGGTATAGGCTAAAGGTGCAGATTAAAAATCTTTTGCCTGTAATAAAGAAGTAAGTGACAATTTATAGTCATGGAATAGAATGTTCTAAGAACTGATGAGAGATGCTCAATGGCATTTTCTCCCCCAGACTTTCTTCCTGTCTGAGGAAGTATCTATCAGAGCAGTGATGAAAGCAAGCACTCCTGAGAACTGTAGGCGAAGTTCACAGGCACAAGACATTCCATGTGGAGACTGGGTGTGAAAAGGACAGACAACCACGGTGAAATGTCCAAATGGGCACTGGGAGCAGAGCCAGTGACTCTCCTGGAGCTCCATAGTTACACATTCCAAAGGCAGCGTCCACATGACCTCTGAATGGATGGGTAAGAGCAAGATGTGAATCAACTCAAGGGAAACTCACAATAAATGTAGTTTAGAATAAGATATCCTTACACATGCTTTTGGTAACATATTAAAACATTTAAATATCTATTGGTAAATAGTAGCTTTCAAGTGCCTCCAGGAGCTGCCTGCGGGTCTAACAGGAAGAAAGTCAACTTGCCTATAGGAATGTTCATCTCCCTACTCCACTCTCTTCTGTTGACCCAGGGCCCAACTCAAAGCATAGCTTAGCTGAACCATGTACTTGCAGGCTGTTTGGATCTACCTAAGGTCGGTTGGTCTAAAGGTCTATCAAAAGAGTTAAGGTGGTTTCTGAGGAAATTGGTGAGTGCATCATCTCCTTGAGTGGCCTCAGACATCATCACATAAGAATGGTCAGTTTCACACATGTCATAGCGTGAGTTTTGCTTGTGAAAGCCGGGGCGTCATCATCCCTATGTCAACCCTAGCACACAGCAGCCAACTGCTATCCCCACAGTACTAGTTCACTCTCAACCTCTCTCTTCATCGACTGACTTGGTTTTTAAGATCTCACTTGAACCAGATTGGCCTAGAACTGACTATGGACTTCAGATCAAGCAGATTACTGACTGCTCTCATCTCATCCCTCCAGCCTAGGCCTCTGTAACATAGAAAGCTGAAGAGGGTAGACCTCTGGGTATGAGGTATATGCTTGGGGACCAATCCCATGGCATGGCTCATCCAGTGAGCTGCTCAGAACCGGAATGGGGTTCCTCAATTGTCAGAGCTGTGGCTGCTCTGGAGTTCACATGTGTGGGACAGGCGTGCCTCCCCAACTCCAACTACCTTTTATAGCCTCTTTTACTGAAGAATCCATAGGCAGTATGTTCTTCTCCACCAGTTCCAAGGGCCCTGGGCGGAGAGCAATCTTTTCATTGAGGTCATCTGCGAGGCGGGCTCTTTTCAGCTTCATCTGAGCAGTTGGAATGGATCTTTCTGCCGTGGAGGCTACAACATTGAAACAGACAGGATCCGTTTTAGAATTTGATGTCATTTTGTTTGGTTTGGTTTTTTTTTTTTTATTTTTTATTTTTTGGCTGGGGGTTACACAACACTGTCACACCATGCTCTACCATCCTGATAATTTTTCAATGCGAGCATCATCACTTCACAGGGATTAGCACCAGCAAGCAGACACTTCCAAATAAAGGCAAATGAAGAGGCACAGGAAAGCTGGAGAAACTCGCCTGGAGAGGATTTGTTTTAAAAAAAAAATGCAATTTGGCAATTTTGTAAGCAAGCAGTCCATGGGGTCCATGTGGCTTGCTTGACCCTCGGTTCCTGGCTTTTGAGAGTGATTGGCACAGGCCAGGACTGCAGTAAACATCATCTCCTGGCGATAGTTGGTGCAGCAGGGTGGGGGGGGGGTGCTGTAATTTTCTAGGGGTTTTAGATTTGTCAATGTTGTGATACTGACTGAGAGTCAAATGTTCAGATATGTTGTAAAAGGCAAAAAAAAAACCATTTGAAGTTGATATTTTAATTAAACAGAGGGATTTTTTTAAAAAAAAAAAACTGAATTTATCCAACAGGCATTTTCTCATCATTTGGAGGGTGGGGAAGGTCAAGTACAGCGTTCTAAACTCTCCCCTTTATGGCTGACCCCAAATGTCCTCTTTAGGGTGAGCTGTGAATGATTTCCGTGAAAAAAAAATTATGAAGAAAAATCCTGCCAACCTGTCACTTCTGGTGGAGAAATGTAAGGTAAGAGGCTTTCAGGGACTGTCTCAACATGCTGAGTTTAAACGATGAGGTGTTTATAGACACCTCTCCAACCCTCTAATCCAGACCTGGGGTCTTGAGTCTGACTGCGCATTTCTTATACAGCAGAGAAATCTCCTAATTCATTCTGCCGATCATGCTTGTCCAGAAGCTCCACACGGAAGAACGGACAGGATGATCAACAGTTAAGAGCACTGGCTGCTCTTGAAGTTCAGGACTCCAGTTTAGTTCCCAGCCCCTAGGTCGGGTGGCTCACAACTGCTTAGAACCCCAGCCCCAGGAGATCTGACACCCTCTTCTGGCTTCTACCAGCGCTCTCCTGCGACACTACTCTCCTTCCTCTTGCTGACACATGTCATTAAAAAATAAAATAAATCTTAAAAAAAAGAATGTGGTTATCCAGGTCTGGCTGGACTCCACTTTGACACTTTCCAACGCACCCTGCCACCGCCTCTCAGCCTCTCCTCACACAGCCCCTCAGCCTCCAAACCTGCCATGAATGGATCCAATTATTTCCTGGACATATCAGTCAGGCACTGGTCCCTTCTGCCCTCAGGGCACAGTGTGCTCACTTTTGCAATCTCTTCCCTATTTCCTGTCCCCACCTGAATGAGAAACTCAGGAGAGAGGAGCTTTTGGCATCTCAGTGGGTCTTTGGTACTTCAGGAAACTAATTCTTAATTTCTGTTGGGGCGACTAGAAGCCACCGTGGAAGAGATATGTCACAGAATCAAGGACTGCTGTGGTGGAGAACTTGTTATCAAAGACAGTGATGAGGGAAACAACTCTTGGAACATGCTGGGGATGAAAGTCAGGCAGGTGCCACAGTGCGGAGACCAGAGCACCTCTGTGCACATGGTGTCACAAATGCCAAGGCTATGCACGAGAAAGTGAAAGGAGCAGGGGACTTGCCCTGCTGTACCAGCCTTTCTGAGCTGTCCTTATTATTAGATCAATACTTTTTCTTCCCAGAACTGGACCGCAAATGCACATATTTACATGTTTAGTTTGTCTTCCCAGAATTTGTCTATAAATACTGCTTTGCTTTCTGCTGTTTTCACTAAACATCTTTTAAGCCTTTTCTTATTAAGTCATTACTCTTTGAAGCCCTTGCTGTGGTGGCTCTGTGGAATTAAACTCGACACAGGATCCCCAAGTAAGTTTACTTGGACCCCCATTGTTGGACATTTTATCAGTTTCAATGTTTTCCCCTCTAATTAACTCCTTGCTAAACACCATTTTTGCATGCAAACCTTTGCAAGCTCAAGATTAGATGCAAGGTCAAGGAGTTTGATACACTCTGCCAAAGTGCCCTGTGGAAACACTGACCGGGTCGCACCCTACCAGCAAAGTACAGATGCCTGCATCTCGTGCATTCTTGCCACATGCAATATCTATTTTTGTTTGCTAACTCGACCACTGAAAGTCTGAATCTCAACTGAATGGCCTCTCTTGGTCTGTTTGTACAGCTGTAATTTTGTGCTAACACAGCAGCGGGTCCCAGGGTCTTCAGAGGTGTCACTGTAAAGGAGGTAAGAATTGTGTCACTTGTGCCTGAGAGCCCTTAGGATTCTTTAGAGCCTTCCCTCCAGATTCTGTGCTGTCTGCTGTCTGTCTCACAGCATCTCACTTACTCCATGTTGGAGAAATGATTGATGTCGGGAAGCCAGAAGAGTCAGAGATGAGGCTGATCAGAGAGGACAAGAGGACAGACTCACAACTTCCTCCCTGTTTCAGGGCCTTTCGTACCCTGTACAGCTTGCATGGGGGGGGGGGTGATGGGAGGAAATCTGCATTCTAGAGAGAGCACATGGGTGCTGGGTGCATGCTGCACCTCCACCTAAAATGCCCTTCCTTCTTCCTGAACTTGCTCCATACTTCATATCCCAGCTCCTTCCCTTCCCTTCCCCAGTCTATTCTGAGTCAGATGTCTCCCCTCTGAGGCCTCCTCCCTACATTCACACACCATGCATTCACAACACCAGGCATTTTCTCTCTTGTGCTGGTTGGTGAATGCTAATTCTCACGTCTGCCTTCTCTGTTACCCTGGGAGGGTTCCCTAAAGGCAGACATCCACATCTTGTTCATCTCTGCACTGACAAGGTCAGCCAGTCCCTTGCAATCGTCAGTGCAGCATTTTCTCCCTGATCAAATAGTTCACAGAAAATGTCAAAGTAGAAGCTGAGGCTCTCTGAGGCTGGGCACCAGTGGTCTGAGTTTTCCCATTGCAGGAAAGGCCTCTCCCCCACCCCCTCCCCCCACCCCCACTCAGGTGTCAGACTAAGGTGGCAAGGAGGCGTTTGCTTCGTTTCCCCTTTCCCAACATGGTTGCAGCATCCCAGGGTAAAACTTCACGGATCAGCACTGATTTTTCTGAGACTGTTATTTCCCACACATTAGAGCAGTGGTTCTCAACCTTCCTAATGCTGCAACCCTTTAATAAAGTCCCTCATGTTGTGGGGACCCCCAACCATAAAATTATTTTTGTTATTACTTAATAACTGTAATTTTGTTACTGTTATGAGTCATTATATGAATATCTGTGTTTTCTGATAGTTTTAGAGGAGCCCTGTGAAAGGGTCATTTGACCCCCCCCAAAGGGGTTGCAACCCACAGGTTGAGAACCATTGCACTAGAACATAAAGACATCCACGGAGCAGGATCAAACTGCTACTTGGTGACTGTGGCAACAACTAGATGGGCCCCTCACATGAACAGAGAAGGACACTCTGTAGGTGCTCAGGGAAATTGTGGAATCGAATCGCTTGGCCTTAGAGTCAGGAGTGGGGTAGGTTGTAGTAGAACATTATTTTAAGGTGTGCTACTTTTGTTAATGTTGCATTTGTTTAACTCTGTGAAGCTGTGTTACTGTGCCTGTGTAAAACACCTGATGGGCTAATAAAGAACTGGCCAATAGCAAGGTAGGAGAAAGGATAGGCAGGGCTGGCAGGCAGAGAGCATATATCGAAGGAGAAAACTGGAAGAGGAGAGAACTATCTAGGAGGCAGAGAAGGAGGAGGACTCCAGGGGCCAGCCACCCAGCTACACAGCAAGCCACAGAGTAAGAGTAATTTACAGAAGTAAGAGAATGGGAAAAGCCCAGAGGCTAAGGGTAGATGGGATAATTTAAGTTAAAGAAAGCTGGCTAGAAACAAGCAAGGCTAAGGCCGGGCATTCATAAGTAAGAATAAGCCTCTGTGTGTGATTTCTTTGGGAGCTGGGTGGTGGGTCCCCCTAAAGAGCCAAAAGCTGAACACCCAACCACAGTAGGTGAGACAGGAAATCAAATCTGAAACAAATGTGTGGCTTTCTAAGCCATCTGTGTGGCTAAGAATGAGTGCATGACTGCTCAAAATGACCTAATGCAAGGCTGGGATGGAGATATCTCTGTCTATCATCTATCTACCTACCTACCTACCTACCTACCTACCTATCTATCATCTATCTATCTATCTATCTATCTATCTATCTATCTATCATCTATCATCTATCTATCATCTATCTATCTATCTATCTATCTATCTATCTATCTATCTGTCATCTACCTATCTACCTATCTATCTATCTATCTATCTATCTATCATCTATCTATCTACCTACCTATCTATCTATCTACCTATCTATCTACCTATCTATCTATCTATCTATCTATCTATCTATCTATCTATCTATCTATGGTTTAAAATATTTTTATTTTATTTTGTTAATTAATTTATCTTTGGAGAGGCTTTAAAAAGACTTAACAAGTAGAGATAGGAAACTCTAGAGACAGGGCCCCCTGCTGGGCAGGCATCTCCTAGTTTATGATTTATGTAGCCTTCCTTACCTTGGAGAATGTGCATATTAACCAGGCTGCCACGATCAGACCTGTTTCTGCCCTTGCGCCTCAGGGAATCTTCAGTCTGTAGAAGAAAAGCACAAAACTCTCAATTTCTCTCAAAAGGGAAAAGTTCTCTATGAGTGGTGAATGGAAAATACCCCTTCTCCCATGTTTTTGCAAAGAAACACAAATTTTCCCCCTAGAATTTTAGTATGGGAAAGAAGGGCAGAGGGGTAAAAAAAAAAAAAAAAAAAAAAGCCTGGGCCCGAGTTAAGGGCTATAAATACAAAGACGTTCTAGTGATATTCATATGGCAGTTGACCTGGAGTCATTTTGCCATAATTGATCCTATTGCCTAAGAGTCACCAAAGTGACCAAGGTCAAAGATAAAACCTTGCACAAACATGCACTACAATAGGAGTCCATACAGCCCTTGCCAATTGTCTCTGACATGGTGAAGTGTGAAACCTGTGACCCAGACTTTGGCAGGCACCTAGGGAAGGATGGTTTGACACATCTCATTGTCATGGAGGAGCCTTCTGGAGGGATGGCAGGCTAGGCTCAAACCAACTGAGGATCGCAGGCCTCTGACTCCTTCTTCTGGTTCTTCCCTCTCCCTATTCTAGGTCTGCCCTGGTCTCCCCAGTGCTGATGACATCTGTTCCTCATTACTCTGTGGCGCTAAGAATCACAGCTCCTCACAGGCAACTTGGAAGAATTGCAAAATCTTGTCTATTCACAGACAGGCTGCAAGGTTGCAACTAACAGGCAAGCAGAGACACCAGCTTGCCATTCCCACGTCATGGAAGGTGCTGACGGCTCCTCCATTGCATTTATATCACTGATAACATCAGGAGCAGAAATCTATATGAAGGTGCCTGATGAGTATGTCAATTATTCCTTCAAATGAAAAAACAGAACAAACCAAACAACCCTGTCCCCCAAATGAGAAAATCAAGTGAATGCCACTCTTTGGGTAGCTCCAAATAAACCCCACTCACAGCCTTCATCTTTCCACTGAACCCACTTATGAAAATCGGATTTTGCTAAAGAATGACTGTACGGAAAGATAAATTAGTGGGAAGGCCAACCTCACTTCCCTTCTTAAAGGTGTTTTGACCTTTTGACCTCTAGCATATCTTTGGTGACTGTCCTCCAACATCGAGTGGTTAAGAACGTTCCTTTTTTAAGCTGAGCACTATCACTCTTAAAGCTTACACGGTAGATGTCATTTTCACAGTTGCCTTTGCTTTTTGGGAGCGAAAGTCCATATGGTGTGAGGCCAGGGATGTGGCCATTTGGAGTTGGTTGTAGAAACCCTACACACGTAAGCCAAAGTTTGAGCATGCACTATCTACACCCTGTCAGCCATATTCAGCAAAGGCGGTTTGCAAAAATTACCTTGTCACTATCCAAATTTTTTCTTGGGTCATGGAATTCAGTTGGACTTTTCAGTGCTGCAACAGAAAGACACAGAGGTGAGCAGAGGCTGGCTGAGGGCAGGGTCAGTATTGCAGGGTTGCCGTGTGCTTGCTGAGCTATGCACAGTCTGGAAGTGACGGCCTCTACCAGGCTACAAGCAACAAAGGAAGGAAGGCCTGGAGGATGCCAGCTGCTCAGAAGCCACAGGAGACAGAGAAAGGCGGAACTCAGGCCTGAACCAGGAAGAGCAGCAGAGGCAGGTTTTGCAATGAGAGAAGTGGTGGAGGCAGGCCATGCCAAGTTTCTGAGGAAACAGGGGGGCTAGAATAACATTGTTTTGGGGGAGATGCTAAGTGGGGCAACTAACCCCCTCACTGACTTTGCTAAGCCCTTAGTTCTAAAAGCTTGGGGAATGGTTGCAGTCTTGGATGCACGGGGGCATCCTGGAGGAAGAGACTTCTTTGGGTACAGAATGTGGCTGGTTGACCATGAACAGGCAGCCAAGGGTATCCACTGAGAAACTGAGACTCAGAATATGAGAGCTTGAAGGGTCCATGGAGACAGTGAACTCCAATCCCAACCCTAAGCCAAGTGGGGAAACTGAGGTCCATAGAAATGGATTGACTTGTCCAGGAGCACACAGTTGGATCCTGGGTCCTCTGATTGCCTCATCTTTTTCCAGGAGTGGTTTTTCAATTATTCTCTGTCAGCAGACATGGGTCTCCCCAGGCAGTCATGGCCAGTGGCATAGAGGAGCACAGAATAGTCAGCCTATACCAGTCAGTACTTCTTCTTTCTGTGTCCTTCCAACTCTCCTCGGAGCACCTCTTCACTATGGTTCCAAAAACTCAGTGTAGCAAAAGTGCAGGACATCTCTCTGCACTTGTCTGCATTTTGTATTGGCTTTCTGGCCTCCTAGGAACAACCTCAGCCAGAAGCCACAGACAATCATGTTTCACTGTAAGGGAAGAGGTTGAACCAAGTACAGAATTGCCTTGCATTTTTAAAAAAATTAGTTGTAAGTCTGGATACATTTATGAAACACATGATCCAGATTCTACAAATATTCTAGCAGGTGTCTATTCTTACGCTACAGACAAGGAAGTCATTTTCCAAATCTTGAATTGGTTTCAGGCTAGGTCAGTGTGCGTGCATGCATGGGTGTGTGCATGCGTACGTGTGTTTGTTTGTGTGTGTGTCTACCCTTACATGCACTTTAGCCCTGAAAACTACACGATTCCCCTACTAATCTGGTGGAGATGATGCTAACAGGACCTGGTAGGCACCATAGTGGTGCTTGATCATATTATTTTCTATGTAGGATGCTGTTTGGGCATACCCTGTTGATTCCCCTGCCTCATTCCAACATTAATAAAGCTGACCAAAGGCCATGCAAAAATTGTCCCAGCTGGCTGCTTTGTACCCAATACAGTCGACACACTCCATTCTCACTTAGACTGGAGCCACAGAGAAAAAAGCTTTCTCAAAGGAAAAAGGATGAATATTTAGCTTGAATATCACATTTCACACTGGCCTGGAAGCAGATTTTCTAGCTTCTGTGAGATGGTCACTTTCAGTCTTAAAATGGGCCTCCCTTCTTTCTTCCTTACTTTTTCCCAGCCACGTGATTCAGAGAAACAAATGTGGAGGGCTATTGTGGCTCATGCACTCTCTTCTACAGGAATCTCGGTGCCCTTGGGAAGGAGGCTTGCCTTTTCTCATAACTGGTCCCTGGAACTTGACATTGGGAATGTCTGGAGTGACTCTCCCCTCACCAGGCTACCATGTCACAGAATCTACTTGGACCCTTATAATGTATGAGCTCTGCAGCAATATGTCTTTACCTCTGTCCCATCACCTGGTGTCCATGGAATTAAGCATTACAGGTTAGTATGGCCGAATTACTTTCATCAGCAGTAAAGGAACTGATCCTGAACTGATCTTTCTTAAGTCGTTAGGAAGAATAACATGGTTTTCCTGGGGGAATTCCACAAAGGGAACCATACTCTTTAGATATTGCCCACATTCTAAACACAATTTGTTTGTTTTTTTAAAAAATTCATTGTTATTATTGTGTGTGCATTTGTATGTATGATGTGTATGTGGGGGCATTATGCCGAGGGGCATGTGTGAAAGACAGAGGACAGCTTTGTGGGGTTAGCTCTCTCTTTTCACCATGATGTGCGTTCTGGGCATTGAACTCAGCCTCTCAGATCTGTGCAGCAAATGCCTTTAGCCACTAAGCATCTTGCCGGTCCATACAACTGGTTCTAATTGGACATGAGAGGAATTTACTGATTCTGCATCCTTGAATAATTCAGGTCTCACTGGCGGAGCTTATCCCTTTTCTAAGAAACACTGTGTTCCCTGGATTGGTTTTACAAAACCACATCTCATTACTGTAGCACTCCCTTTCCTGTGAAATGGTTGAAACACTTCAGTCCTCTGATGTTAGGAGCACAAAGGTCTTCCAAAACCTTCTACCGAAGGGTGGGAAGCTATGTCCATTTGTTGAGGTCTTGGTAAGAACATGAAGAGGTCTACATGCTGCCCTCACCAAATCAATGCTCTCCTCAGGGCTTGCTGGGCGGGTTGGGTGTGCTATGGGGCACTAGCTTGAGGTCACATTGTGGAAAACTCCCCAGCAGAGTGGCCCTGGGGTTGAGGTTTGCCTACTCCGTGACTCCAGAGAATGTGGGCTCTAGCCCTGTCCCCCACAGGCCTCCAAAAATCATAATGCCTCCCTCAGTTGATTTTTTTTTTAAAATACACAAAGGACCACTTTTGCTGCCAGCCCAGGGAGTATCAAATGGCAAAATTTCATATTTAAAGGACACTGACATTTAAGATGGAAAAGGAATTTGGATTTCTAAATTAAAAAAATAAGTCCATGTGATTTCAAATTAGAATTCGGCTATAAATCCAGTCAGCCACACATCTGACTTGTTCCCCTGGAGGAAGATTAATCGCTCCTCACAGGGGAATTCATGTTCTCGCCTCAGCGTTCAGTCGCAGGCTATTCCTATTTCTGTCCCTACAGCTCCAGCTAATTTGGGTCAGCTGTGTGGATAAACATTCGCCTAGATAAGAACAGGCCTCCTGCGGTCCTTTCTGCTCTACTCTGACTGACTCCAGGCCCCCAGTGGGATCCAACGAAGAAAAGAGGCCTTGGATGCAGAGAACTCATTTAGGGCTGAGGTGTGTGCGGGCTCTTTTGCATAGGGCCGGGCTTTGGTGTTGAGTGGTAGCTCACCAGGATGTTGCAGCACTGATTCCCCTCTAGGGGACCTCTCAAGACCAGGCCTGGAGAGAACTCCTGGTACTCTATCCTACTCCACTGAACATAGACAGAAAGAGATGCCAAGAGCCACAGACGGTTTCTTAGCGCAGGCCCCAGGACTGGCAATTCCCAGAATCAACTGGGAACTTGTTAGATGTTCCAGCCCTTGAACCCCACCTCAGAACCATAGCCTCAGAGTTTTTGGGGGTGAAGCATAGGAATTTGACTTTGAACAAACGCTCCAGGTGATGTTGATACCCAGGTTTAAGAACAACAGCCGTGGGGCTTGTAAGGCCAGTGCGCCCCTACAGAGGGTCTCACTTAGAACAGTGAGTTCTAAGGAGAAGCACTGGACCAGGACTGTCAGTATTGGTCTCCAGCTCCCAGACAGGATGCTCAGGTGAATGACATTGTCTCTTTGGTCATTGCTGCCTGGATTCATAGCAGTGTAGTTTAAAAATGCTAGCTCCAGTGAAAAAGCATTTGCTAGAAAATTTGTAGCTCATTGGTTAGTTGAAAATAGACATGTGAGTTGATAATGAATATTTATTAGGTTTTTTTAAATCTTAACTTTGTGTGTTTGTGTGTTTTGCCGGCATGTATGTCTGTGTACCATGTGTGTGCCTGCTTCCCATTGAGGCCAGAAAAAGGTGTCAGATCCCCTAGAACTGGAGTTACAGATGGCTGTGTGTTACCACGTGGGTACTGGAAATTGAACCCAGGTTCTCTGCAAGAGCAGCTAGTGCTCTTAATCGATGAGCCAATCCCCAGCCCTCTACAGGGTTCTCTGTGAAGAGGGAGACACAATTATTCCCAGACATGAGACTCATGGCACTGTGTGATTAAAGGCATCCTGGGTACCTAAGAATTTAGGGCCCGTCTAGCTGAGACCTCTCCTTGTTGACACAACTTTGAACTAATCCAGTAGGTTTCCTGCACTTTTGGCTTCCCACTTATAAAATGGACTTCATGGTGTTTGCTCACCCTGCCTTGCTTTGAAAGGCAGAACAGATATTGAATATTTCTCCCTGAGCAATCAGGATACAGGCTTTATGTAGGTGATAGCAACTTGGAAATTATTCTCTCTCTTTCTGAGGGGAAGTTGATAATAACTTGCTTATTCTGTGCTCAAATTATAGTCTTAGGGATTTTAAAACAGTGTATTTGCCCAATGTAGCTTGTGGCATTTAAGACCGGGTGTGTACACTTATAGAGTCTGACCTAACACATGCAAATACTTGGGAGTTTCTCCCTTCGTGGATACAGAGACAAATTCAAAGCGTGTCTCCAGTGACTGCTTTTCAACTTCTGAAGAAACAGGCAACTGGAAAATTGAGGGAGAGATGAAAGAGAAGAGAGAAGTCACAATTGATCCAGCTTGGCATGAAAGTTCAGGGTACCGTTCCCTAGCTCCGAGGGGGAGATGGTAGGGAGAAAGGAAGAGGCAGACAGATTAATCCTCTCATGCCGCGTTCTGCTCAGGCAGCCAACAGTGTGTGGTAGGTGCTGTGGGAAGAAGCCAGGTCAGCTCGTGCACTGGGAAAAGGCAGAGAGACTCTGTCCTGTGAATGTCTCAGAACTAGGGTGAGGCTGCATGGGCAGTGGGTGCGGGGATGGCCCATCATTCTTCTGGCTATTCAGGAGTGCCACAGAGTTCAGGGGTTTACCAAGGCTTTGCAGTAAGTATGTGGCTGATGTAGCTTGGATTAGTCTGCAAAACAAATAAAGGCAGCACCATTCACAGATAGCTCCTTGTATCTTGACATTCATTTACATAGATCAGATCATTGAACTCAAGCTGCCCAGGAATCCCACTCCAGCCAGACATGGCTTTCTCTGAAACTGTGGGCACACAGTGACCTTTCTGGTCCCTAGGTCCTCAAAAATCCACCCCAGTTCTTTTCTCTTCTTTTCCATTCCACGAAGACAGCTGCATCTCTGTATTCCCTGAGTTTATCCTCATTAGGTGCTCTTTAGCAGCAGAGGAGGGAGCATTCAGGTTCCTCCCCCAACTCCCTTGGTACTCACTCTCAAGAAGGGCTCTGTACTTTTCCCAAGTTACCAATAGAAACAGTTAAACGAGCTAGCTCCTATTGACTACAAGTCCCTTGACTCAGAAACTGTGTCTGATTCCCACATGTATGCCCTACATATAGCCTTACTCTTCATAGATACTCACAACTCTAAGGCATCTGGCCCAGGAGGCTGAGAATCTTTTATGTGAGGCCTTTGGAAGGGGTCAGAAAGAGATGGAGCCAAAGATTCTGAATTCAAGACTGGAGCAAGCTCAAGCTAGACCACATCCTAGCACAGAGATGGGAGTTGGGCGTGACACTCCACCTCTAGCTCTGGAGTTATTAATAATGGTTAGCTTCTGGGAGAAGGAGAGAGTTTTCTCTAAGAGTGTAGCCCCCTGGTAAGTTGATGATGCTCCATTGGAAGCCTGCATGTCCAAGAATATTTGAGCATCACAAGTTGGTCTTGATGGATTTAAATAATGACACAAAGTTGGTTGAGTAGGGAATCCGGGGTGTGTCTGGGAAGAGCTGGGGGATGGAAAGTGAATATAAGCAAAACACTTAGTGCAACTATGAAAGGAATAATAAAATTTAAAAATAAAAATTCACCTGCCTGGGAGAGTGATGCTCAGGGATAAGAAGTATATGGAGGAAATGTCTGAAAACAATGACCAACACACACCCTCCCTCGACATTTCCAAGGGAAGAGGGGGTCCTTGTCTCAAGCCCCAGGAGTGTGCTGTCTGTCATTATGTCTTGCATTCTTGAGACTGCAGGCCTGGTGAAGACACCCTTTTAAACCCTAGCTTCAGTGGAGAATCAGGCAGTTCCATTTGGGAAATCATATGTAGGTCTGGGAGATAAGTCAAAACAATAAAGCTTTTAGATTTCACGGCTGTTTAGAAAACATGGACTTCACAACTCACTGTGAAAGCTGTCTTAGGATATGGCTCAGCCTCCTACTCAGGTCCAAAGAACACTTTCTTCTTTAAGTTTTTCTAAGGTTCTATATTGGCCTAAGAATACAAGAAGACATCTGTCTTCATTTCTAGTCAGAAGGTGGTGCATTTAATTTCAGTCAAAGCACCAGAAGAGGGAACACCCTAAACTCATACAGACAAAGACATCGTGAATGCTTTTAAAGTGACTGGAGGCATTGAAAAACGAATGTTGTTGCTCCTGGTGTGGACTGTTCGTTACTTAGCAGCAACCTCATAGCCTGCACAATGTTTGGCCACGAAGAAGAAAGGACATTGAACCCTGTTGAACTAGGTGGACTAGTCAACTGGAAGGAACCTCTCAGCTCACTGGAGTCAGAGAAGAGAAAACTTAGAGTTTCATCATCACTTTGAGAAAAAGTGAGATCTGTCAGAGGCTAACAAGTAGTTTGTTTGCCATTCATAGTTGGTCAGGGTGAAACATCTCATTGAGACTATTGGAACATCCTTCACATTTTCCCAGTCAGTCTTTACAGTCCTCGGGATCAAAGCCAGGGTCTTTTGTGCCTGAGAAGTGGGTGTTCCACCATGAGCTACACCCCACCTTGCTACTTGAATATTTTTGTCATAATGACTAAGTTCTTACAAATGTAAAATGATTTCTCTCGAACATTTGAGAAAAAGAGTCTGTGTGGGGCCTGAGCGTCATAGGCAGAAAGGGGGTCTGTGTGGGCACTGGACATCACAGGTTCTGACCTCAGCTCTATCACACGAAGAAAGGGCTGGCATTTCTGCAGTGGCCAGGCTCTGGAGACAGCTCAATGTAAAAAAAAAAAAAAACCAAAACCAAAAACAACCTAAGACAAATTCTGCCAAAGAGTGGCAGTTTACCTTTAACTAGGTATATGTGACGATTTAGAACAAGCTACTAATGTGGCCATTGGTCTTGTGTGTAGGCAATTTATAGGAAGTTGTAAAATTTTCAGAGAGAATTACAGTTATTCCACACCATGGGAAAAGTAAGGTTTTTCAATAATCTTATTTTATATATACTTAAATTTTTGCAAGTTAAAAAGAGAGCGACCTGGAATGCACTGGATCGTCTTTAGGATGTTTGAAAACTCTCCTAGACCTTCAGCTTCATTTTCATGAATATTAACTAGAAGTAAGGATTTGATACCATGGGTGTTTCAAACCTCTGCTGAAGAAAAACACCACTCTAGTGAGGAGACTTTGAGGTTTCTAGGAGAGATGAGGAGTGGCCCAGGGAGTGGTGTAGATCATCAGCTCTACCATTTTCTCTCCTTTCCTTTCCTCTTTCTCTTAAAAAAAAATTGAAATGATGGAAGAAGGTCTTCTCGTGGCAGACAATGAGACCCCACTGAGGTAGACTTACTGTCAGCTCCCCCGAGCATTCTGAATTCCTCCCAAGAATCGTCTTGATCATTACTGTGGGCCTCTCAGTACATGGCTCTGGATTCTGTATACAGTTAATTATCAAATGGGTTAAATGAGGCTAAATCCAGGAGAATCCAAGCCTCTTGGATCTTCTGCCATCATTTGCCTTTAGGTATGTGCCCTGGTATACTCTGTGGCAGCTTAGTCTCCTATGAGGACTCTGGGCTCACCCACCAGCAGGGGAAGAGACTGGTCCTTTCTCCAGCTTTCTGAAGAGAGCTGAGCAGAACCGATCCATCCCACAGGGTCTGCCAGACACTCACACACTTTCCCACAGCAGGAGCTGCTAGAAACTCTGGTTGGGAGGAGGTGGCTAAACCTTTATCATTTGGCTGAGTCTCAAGTGAAATAATTCATTCTTTGCAGGACTTCCCTGCCCTGAAATTGTCTTGATGATGCAATGGGCTAGCCACAAATTCTCTGTAAACAGTTTAATATCTACGCGACTTGGGCCTGAACATTCCAGACAAGAAAACATTACATCTCCACTCTGTTCCTCCATAGGGAGCGATGCTTCACTTCCACACCTGACATGAGAGCCATGATTTAAACTCTATCCCTGGAGTCATCGCTGTCTTGGCCTGTCACTTTTCACTTATTTCCAGAGTTACCTCCATAGGCATCAAAAATACTCTTATCCAAATGCCAGCTGTGAAATTCAGGCTCAGCATTCGGGCATGTGGGCTAAATGTTGTTTTAAATCAGTTGTGAACTTGGATGGACTAAAAGGTTCTGGTGTGCGTCAGCCATCTGCCCTTCCAAAACTGAGGAAACAGGCACGAGCTTTGAGGGAAATCATAAAATCATTTTTCTCTGCCCTATCCAGTCTCAGATCCCAGTCTCCCATCTTTCTCACTTTCAGGAGACTGACCATACTAAAACACCAGACACAAACCCACTGCCTCAGTTTACCAGCAGAACGGTGTTGCTGAAGCAGTTCTGAGATTCCAGGGCCACCTGTCCCTTCTGTGTTTAGGAAAAACTCTAAAACACTTTGGCTCCAAAGCTCCCTGCTGTTCACCATTTGTATGCTTAGCTATTATGAAGACTACTTTTGACTCACAAAAGAAAAGGCTTGCAGACTCTCATTTCTGGGCAGTCCTCCCTCAGGGCCTTAGTACCTATATGTATTAACCACCCTAGTCTGTCTAGAGGACAAGTCCAAGAGCTGTGCACTGAACACTGGAGCCCAGTTCATCAGTATCGTGCAACAATCCAAATTTCTGTGGATGTTATTAGGAACATTGATTTTTTAAAAATTTTATTTGGACAATTAATATGACCTAGAAGGATTTGAACTCTGATTTCATGTGTCTGAAACACCTTCCCCTGTACTTCCCTAAACAACCAAGAACTAGCTTTAGTTGTTAGACATTTCAAATAATCTTCGAAAACCCCTGATAATCCTTCTTTGACTCATATTTTGGGCAGTAGTTCAATATTATAGTATTCATGCTAGAACAGTATTGCAACTGAATCTTCTAGAAAGGAAATGCTTGACAACATTCAAGTAATTGTGGGTTCAAACAGCTGAACCCAACCCAGGAAGGTGAAAGAAAAAAAAATCGCATACATTCGGTACTTCTGGAAGAACCAATTTCAAAAGTAGGAGAAGAGCCAGGGGTGCCCATCATCAACTGAGTTTACCCTGAGAGTAAATCTACCATATCGGAGTCTTAGCAACAACCTCTATATAGGTAAGGGTAGGGGACAAAACACCCATGGTCTAGATGTTTGCAGATTCAGATTCCTGGGGACTTTGAGAGATGCACCAATTTAGACTAACTGATCTCTAGGGTCTTGCAGTCTCCCAGCTATCACAATGCTGAGTGAATGAGGAAGAGTGGCGAGTACTCACGTGGTATTAAGCCTTGGTTAGCCAGCTGCTCCTGGGTCCTTCGCTGTTGAAGCCGTAACTGTAAGACTTGGAAAAGCAAGCACGAGATGGTGAGTTGGGACAGAAGGATTACAGTCACATGTTTTCATCACACTTTCCTAGCCCTTCCGCTTTAATGTCCAGAACAGCTCTGAACACTATTGTGAAGCCCATGTTTATTTCTGAGGCAGACAGAGAGAGAAGTGTGAGAGGAGCAGGAAGCTCACAGTGCTGCGAGCCTACAGAAGCTAGAATGTTGGACTCCTTTGAAGAGACTCCTTTCCCCCGCATGGTGTTTCCCCCTCTCTACTACACTGTTTCCAAGATGTATTATGACCCAATGCTTTTTGGGTGGTAGCCCGTGACTCCAAAGGGAGACAAAGCAAAGAAAACATCAGCCTCGAAGACCCATTGGAACCCAGGTCTCATCACTACCACTCAATGTCCACCTGGGCACATGGCTTACTCTCCTGGAGCCTCAGATTCTCATTTGGTATAGGAGCCACACCTGCCTATCAGCATTGCTTTAAAGCACAATAAAACAAATGTATGCACGTAGCTCAGGAAAGTACCTTCAGCAATGCCTCTGTTAGATGCTAGTACTGGGAGACTCTGGGATTCTTAAGGGAATTTAAAGGTTATTGGAATAGTGCCTCTCTTAGAAGAAAAACATATAAATTACCCAAACATTATATTATGTACATGCATTAGATATTCATAACACAAAGATTATGCATAAAACATGTACCTGCAAAATGTTAACATTGAATTATTACAGGATTGTTAAAATATGAGTAGAATATTTACAATCTTCGCCTCTCCCTCAAACACATTCTGCCTTTGGAAAGTCAGCTTTCCCCTCATGAATATTCTATTTCCTCAGGAAGATTCTGGCTTTCCATCATGGCCCTTGGCTTCAGTTGTCGGGAATAAGAATGCATATTAGTCAGCCTCCATCACCGCGATAAAATACCTGAGTTTTGTAAACACCGTGGAGTGGAAGGGTTCGTTTTGGCTTGTACATACAGAGGTTAAAACAACCCTCTCACTAATTAAAAACAGTAAACGCTGAACAAACCACACACACACACACACACACACACACACACTGAAGAATAGCAAACACTAATTAAGCATATGGCAGAGGGGACCAGAGCTGTGGAAAGGACTTGACTTCAGGTTCCAACGTTGGAAGCTTAGGCTTGGAGGTAGCCGCAGTGAGAAAAGTGACAGTTTCAGACAGCTAGAACTCCAGAAGCAAACCAAACTCAAACTTCCGGTCAGAGGTGTCAGGGAGTGGGGTTCTGCTAAGTCCTACCAACTGCCAGAGTGAGCTGAGGAAATCAAACAAGAGGATAGTAAGAGTGGGGGCCCCTAGCTCATCAGGGTTCCCCAGATTCACACTGATCCCTACTGTTTCCATGGAACAGACTCTCGACACCTGGGCAAGAGTCAGCTTAGTTTGTGCTCGGTGGACAAATTGTCTGCTATGATAAACACAGAACAATCTGCATTTCCAGAGGACTGTGACAGGCTTCAGGGTTTGGGTCCAATGTCCGGGGAACAATTTAAGATTACTCTATACACAAAGAAACCAGTCGTCGGAACACATGCTAAGTGCAAACCGCAAAATAAAACAAACCCAAATGCTGGGCTTGGGATGACCCTAGTGCTGGGTTACCAGACAAGGACTTTAAAGGGGTGATTTTCAACCGTGTTCAGTAAAGTCAAAGAAGCAATGGTCAAAATGCAAGAAAGGATGGGCAATCAGACTACAACACGTAAAAAGAAACAACACGGGAATACTAAAAATATAACTGTAGAATATCTGAAAAACACTGTTTTGTGGAAAATAGGTTTACTAGATCTGTAAACTCAGAGGCCCATCACACTGAAGGAGAAAAACAGAGGGGATTAAGTGAACAGATTCTCAGGGGTGTATAAAACAATATCCAAACATCTGACTCTGAGGAATTAAGAGTGCCAGAGGGTGAGCAGCGGGAGAAATGGTGGCCAAATAGCATGTTTAGGGAGGTCATGTCAGCGTGAATAGCCACAGGCTTCTCATCAGAACCCCGGGAAGATGGAGGATCAAAACAAAGTCAGAGGCCCCCAGCCTAAACAGAAGCACCCTGCAGGAACAAAGGTGGAATCGAGTGATGTTCAGAGAAGGAAAATAGCATCATGCTAGCTCATGTCATTTCAAGAACTGATTATGGAAATTAAGGCTGAAAGGAAACCTGGATATTCAGGAATAAGAACATTAGCAAGACTATCTAGAAAACATTTCAGATGTATTCCTTTCCTATTAATTCAAAGAGCATGTGACTGTTGGGAGAAAGACTGAGCACCACCTGGTGGCATTTCCAAGGCACATGGATGCAAAGCAGACTTGATGGTTGTAGAGGAATAGTCCTGTCCTTTTTTGAGTCTTGAGCTTCCCACAAAGGTCCTCGTGGCCAAGGTTTGGTCTGTGGCCTGAGTACTCCGGAAGAGGTGGAGTAATTAAAAGGTAGAACCTAGTAAGGAAGTTAGGTCACTGGGGGGGGGGGGGGGGGGGTGGGGTGGGGGTGCGTTGTGCTTGGATGAAATATTGGGCCCTGGTCCCTTCTCTCTCTTTTTCTTTCTGCTGTTTCAGATGCGCTTCCTCCTCTGCCGCATGCTCCGATTATGTTATGCTGCCTCGCTACAGGCCCAAAGCAACAGTGCCAATGGATCAAGGACTCGGGCCAAGACAATCTTTTCTTGTTTACATGTTGATTATCTCAGGTACTTTGCAACAATACTTTTTACTAAAATGGGCCATTGACTATACACTTTCTATAATTTACATGCGGTGGTATGATTTCAATGATTAAAGTTAACAATGCATTTTATAAACCCTAGAGCACCCACTTCCAAAACAGAAATACACCTTTAACAGCCACTACAAGGAATGCTGGCCGGTTGTGTTGGTGTATGCCAGTAGGATTTGCTGAAGGAGGTGGAGGCAGGAGGATCATGAGTTCGAGGACAGCCTGAGCTACACATTCTTGTCTGGTGGTGGTGGTGGCACTCACCTTTAATCCCAGCACTTGGGAGGCAGAGGCAGATGGAGACAAAAAACAAACAAAAAAGAATGCTAAATTATTAAAAATAACCCAAAGGAAGAAAAAAAAAGAGGAAATATTGGAAAAAAGAAAGAGGGACAACCAGAGAACAAATAATACAGTGAGTGATAGTTTTAGACCTCACTGAATCAGTCATTAGGTCAAAATTTGCTAGTAAAACACCCAAAGTAAAAGACATCATTAGAATGGGTTTTAAAAGAATGTTATTTAAGTCTATATTTCCTACAAAAATACACTTATCTATAAAGATTCTGATTAAAATAAATTGAAAAAGGTCTGCCCCTCAAAAAGTATCAAAAAGCCTGAATGGTGGTTAGACTATCACACAAAATGGATGTCTAGTCAAAGCTTACTAGATGCCCAAGGCATTTTAGAGGCTGGGGAGATGGCACAGCAGATAAAGGTTCCTGCCACCAAGCCACCTGACCATCTGAGTTCAATCCCTTGGACTCACACAGTATAAGATGAGAAAGGACTCCAGGAAATTATCTTCTGACCTCCTCATACATACATACGGTGCCCCAGGCACCCCCCCCC
>CABHPR010125090.1:0-17603 GCA_902168415.1 Peromyscus melanophrys
TGTCGGAGTGCCCTCTCCATTATCTTGTCTTTGTTAAACCGCCCCTTATGAAGGGTATCATTTTCTTCAAGTCTTGCTTCTTGGTCTTGGATGGCCACGCCTTTCTCATGGGCAGGGTTGTATCTAACTTGACCCTTTTCATAAAGCGAGGCTTAGAGAGTAGAAGAGCCTAGGAGAAAAACTTAAGTAAACATTGTCCAGCTATCCCCAGCAGCTGCCCCTAAGCTTGGTAGTGAGGGCTCTTTGTACCATTGCAATAAACCATAGTTTGGAAAGAAGAGCATATCTCATCTGTAGTGAAGCCGGTATCCAAAGACATGTCTTGCTTGGGGACCCAGAACCTACCCTACACTCTCTGGCAGACAGCTGGTGGCACAGTCAGGGGTGGCTGTCATAGACTGCTCCTGGGCCAAACTGGATGAGACGCCCTTTGGGAAGATGCGAGGGAGCCATTTGCGGCTCCTGCCTTACCTCCTGGCTGCCAACCCTGTAAACTATGGCCGGCCCTGCAGACTTTCCTGCGTGGAAGCTTTTGCTGCTGCCTTCTGCATTGTAGGTGAGTTTCAGGCTGCCAGAAGCCTGGTGTGGCAGTCTGAGGCCTGCCTGTGCCCCCAAGACTGGTTTCTTCTGGCAGATTCCAAGCAGGGGGATGTGAGCAGAATATATTGGGAGCCATCAGGCAGGGTTGGTTTCACTTCCAGTACCCACACACAGCCTTGACCTTGGGAAGCGGAGGTAGAGGCAAAATGGACAGCTGTGGGTTGTCACTGTCGTGACAGCACTGCCCCCAGACTCTTTGTTCTCAGCATCTGAAGGGAATGTAGGATTCAAGGAGAGGCTCCGACGGAGACCTCGTAAGACATTGGGACCAACATAGTAGGACTGTTTCTCAGCAAATGAGAGGAACCTGGGGAACTGAGAGGTGGGGGGAGCTTCCTGGGAGGGCAGAAAGGGGTGATATAGCTCTGCTCTGTAGATGGGTCCCAGGTGTATTTCTGGTTTTTGTTCTACCAGGCTTCTCAGATCTTGCCGTCATTTTGCTTCAGAAGTTTAAATGGGGCAAGGGCTTCCTGGACCTGAACCGAGAGCTCCTGGAGAAGTATGCAGCCTGCCATGGCCCGGAGGAGGTGCTGCAGGCCGAGCAGGGGTACTTGGCTAGCGCCAAGGACACCCCTGAGGAGGAGGAGATCGGTGAGGCCTGGCATGGTTGGGAGCCACAGGGAAGCTGTGAAGCCCCTTCAGGTCCTTTGGAGCCTGGAGCCACCAGTTTGGCTCTGCCCTGAAATCACTTAAGAGGTCACCTTCCTTTCTACATTCAGATCCCTTTGATGTGGACTCCGGGCGAGAGTTTGCAAACCTCAACAGGCCTGTGGCCAGTACCTGGTAGGTCCTGTGGATCCACGCTAAGTGATGGCTCAAGCCCCGTGTGCTCCTGGAGCCTTGGCCTGGTCCCTCCTGCCTTGTGGGTGTGGCTTCCCGAGCAAGGCCTGGTGGTGATTACAGAGTTTAAAGCAGCTGCCTGCTGGAGAGGGTTGGGCACAGAGTATCTCCTGCTTGAGGGCTTCAATGGTTGAGTGTCACAGGGAAGGTAACCCTGTACTGGCCTTTGTCCATACCAAGGTATATCCCTCCCTTCCAGGCTGCCCATGGACATGGATGACGCTGATGACTCTGAGGACCACAGTGAGGATTCTGGGGAGGACAGTGATGAGTGTGAGGAACAAGGAGCTGATGCTAATGGAGGAGACAGCAGCTGCTCTCAAGAAGTAGAGACAGAACAAGAGGCGCAGCCAGAGACCCCACTGAACTCCGGAAAGAAGTCAAGAGACAGCAGAGAGACTGAAGGTTGCAAACAAGTACATTATTGAAGCTGCTGTGCATTAGTCCAGAGGTGGCAGTGGAACCTGGGGATGGACAGGCCTGTTGGGACAGTTCTGTGACAGCCTTGATTGGAGTCCTGCCTTATAGCTCTTGATAAAGCCAAAAAGGAGCCTCCCAATATGAGTTCTGTTGCTTCGTACTTGGCTAAGGGTTGGGGAAGTCTACCTGGGTGGATCTGGGCTATGGGGTTAAGTCCAGTATGGTCACATACAGATGTGTAAAAGGATATCTGACCAGCTGGCCATAGAGCACTTAACCCTGATCTCCACCTGTGGGCAATGCCCCTTTCCTCATGGTGACTATGGGAGAAACTCTCCTGGGCCCAGGAGCCAGGTGGGAACCAGAACTCAAGTAATCCTCAACTGGCCCCTTGCTCACCTGCTGTGGGTAGAGCATCTAGATCAGGAGAGAGAAGCTGCAGGCAGGAGAAACCCTCACCCTCTGCCTGGGGCCCTGGCCTTCTTGCCTCTGCCAATGGAGACCTATCTGGGGGAGCAGGGCAGGGCCTCCTCTATGAGGCTTCCTCTGTGGTACTACTGTCACGAGACATCAATCATTTCTCATCAGGCCAACTGATGGTTACAGGGTGTGAACAGCAACATTGGCCTCCACCCCTGGCACCAGTACCCTCCACTCCCTAGTTGTGACTACAGATGTCTCCAGATACTACCTCATGGCCTCTAGGGGGCGGAGTCCACTGAGAGCATATGACTACTGCACCAGGGAAGAGAGCCCACTGGGGTCAGGTCCCATCCATCCATCCTGCTCTGCATCCACAGGCAGATACTGGCCAGGTCCCTCTGAGTTGGCTGCTCATATTCAAGGTGGGGCATGCTGGGGCACAAAGGGGTCACAGCACACACCAAAAGACACAGCCAGACAGAAGCCACAGGGTTCAACCAGAGCAGGCAGGTCACATGGTGAGGGAGGGGCCCCCAGAACCCCTGGCTGCACAAAGTGGGCCCCACAGGGAAGTGGGGAGGGCCAGGCTGTGACCATCAGGGTGCTCAGAGATCAGCCTCCATGCACTTCTCCAGCTCCTTGAGTTTCTTGACAAACTCTTGTGCCTCTTTGTTGGTGCGGCCTTCTAGCATCCGCAGGGCAGACCTCACTGTAGGTGGATACGGAGGTGGGCGTGAGGAAGCCAGTTTGGGCCAGGCCCACCACCCTCAACCCCATGGACTCTCACTCACCCTGAGCTCTGGGCCTGCGCAGGTGTAGTGTGATGGGCTGCCCGGGTCTCATGCCCCCTCCCACGTGTGGCCTTGCGATGCCACTGACACCACCTAGGCCAAGGGCTGCCTCCCCGGCAAAGTCATTGGTGGACAGCCAGTCGTGGTCCATGACCGTGAACAGCACACAGGCCCCGCGGCGGCGGCATGCCTCTGCAGGCACGGAGCTGTAGACAGGGCAGTCAGGAGCCTGCTGCAGCCACAGGGCTCAGGCATGGGGCACAGCAGACCAGGCAGGCACTCACAAGTGGAAGAGCTCATCATACACCGGGTGCAATGTCCGGGCTTTCACTTGGGTCCTCTGGCTGCGGACCAGTGGGAAGAGGTGTGGTGGGCCAAGCTCCACAATCACAAAGGGGTCACTCAGACCTAGAAGATACAGTGTGAGCCAAATGTCTCCCTGGCCCCTCCCCCTGCTGCAGCAGCTGCTGCTGCTGGGCCTCACCATTGGCATCCAAGGGCAGTAGATCTGCCCCGTGCAGCACCTCCACAGCTAGCCTCTGCTCAGCTGCCTCATAATGGCATCGGACAGTCAGGCGCCCAAACCGGTTCTGCTCCAGAGACCTCTGTGGGAAAGGCCAGTGGAAAAGGCCAGTGAAGGAAGCTGGGTCTCAGAGCAGGCCTGTGGGTAGACAATGCCAGTCCCACCTGCTTGAGCTTGTCCAGGTAAAACTGCTCAATGCACTCTCGGGTGGAACATCTGTGCAGCCGCAGCTCCTCCTCCAGCCTCTGCAAGGGAAGCTGGCACTGGTAACTCTGGTCCCTGGCAGGGCAGCCAGGTGCCCTCACAGAGGCATCTGAGCTGCCTCGTGGCCATCTGGTTTCACCAGCACAAGGATGCCTACTGCAGGGCAGCAGGCTGAACTTGTTCCTGCAGAAGGCTCAGCTCATCCAAAAGCTCACCTTGTAGCTTCCATCCCTCAGGTTCTCCAAGGGCAGCCCCTGGCCCTCAGCATGGAAGAAACTGACCAGAGCCTACAACAGGGAAAGAAGAGGGGCTTGTCAGAGGGCTGGCCTATGCTGAAGACCTGGAGGTTCGGGGAGCACTGGGTCTTAGGAGCCAAGGCAAAGCCGCTTCTCAAATCTGAGGCACCTCAGACATCCCCAGGAAGCCTGGGAAATGCGAGCCCCTGAGGCCAGACAGCTGTGGGAACAGGTGTCCTAAGGTATTTGGGCTGTAGGGAAGAAGAGCTGCCAGTAGACTATGGAGTACCCGGGCAGGTTTAGTGTCCTATAGGGGCAGCAGGGAGAGGGCCTTGGGAGATGGACCTGGGGGTTCCTTGTGACCCTACCTCAAGTGTGAAGTGGAAGCGTCCATAGAAATCAGCAGAGACATCTCTGTTTGCACTCAGTGCCTGCAGAATGGCCTGAAGAAGCAGCTCCCAGAGAGCCTCCAGCACCCTAGAGGAACACCACCTGGGTGACTCCCTGGGCCAGCAACCACCCCCACCTGCCCCACTACCTAGCTGGTACCTGCTCAGGTTCTCCTTCACCAGTGAATCATTCAGCAAGGCCAGCTTCTCGTCTAGGTATTTCAGGAGTGGGGCTACAGCCTGTAGGCAGGAGTCCTCAGGGCTGGCCAAACTGGACTTCAGCCTGCCCCGGGCATACGCACTCCCCGCTAATCCCCTCCACTTACCTCATCATTCTGAATAGAGTCGGGGGACAGACTGATGTGCTGCACGTACTTCCTGATGTCTGCCACCATCTGAGAGAGGGGTGGTGCTCAGAACAAGAGTAGGGATTCAACAATAGTCCCCACATGACTACGAGTCCCGGGCCCCACCCCCCTGCCCACCTTGGAAGTCAGATGCGCTGTCACAGTGTGGGCCTCCCGCTGGAGATCTTCATCCAGGGCCTGTATGCAGCTGAGCAGAGGGCGGGGAAGCACTCCCTCCAGTCCACTGGCCCCTTCAGGCCATGCCAGGCCTCTTAGCGCTTGCCCCGAAGCTCTGCGCACCAACTCTACGTTGTTGAGCACCACACAGAGCTGGGGAGGTATGGCCAGAGGCAGCTGGGCAGCTGTCAAGGGAAGGGGGGGTGACCCCACCCAGCCACCTGTCCCCTTACATCCAGCCACTCACCTGTTCACTCACTGCCTCACCAGCAGCCCCTGGCTGGGTGTCCACCTTCTTCCTCAGCAGTTCCGTGTAGAAGAGGGAGGCCTCACACATGTCCTGGGGCAGACATGGGCAGGGAGCTTGGGACCCTGCCCCTGCCCCATCTCCTGATCTACTTCCCACATATCCCCAGCCCAGGTACCTGGCTGAGCTGAGTGCCTAACGCCTGGGCCTGGGCAGGGTCAGGCCAGGCCAGGCGGACCCAGAGCTCCTGGATATGGCTAAGGCAGAGGCTGGCAGTGGCTGCGGAGCTGCTGTGTTTGGAAGCCGCATCCACAGGCTCCAGCTACAAAGGCAGAAGGGGGCTGATGTTGCAGGGGTACAGGACGAGCCAGCACCATGCAACTGAGCACACACTCACCGTGTCTACATCCACAGCTCCCTGCAGGCGCCACTTGGCCTGGTCCCTCAGCACCTGCAGCCAGAGCTTCACAGCTGGCAGAAACGGGGTATGGATGCCAGCCAGGGCTAGGGAGCGGCTTTCCCTGCAGTGAACACTTGCTCAGAGCCCATCAGGACTCACATACCTTTACCCAGAGGTCTCCAGGTTCAGAGCTAAGGAGATACCAGTTCTAGGTGGGGTACCCACCGTCCAGGGATGCAGCTCCAGAAACGCTGGGTATCTGCCAGGGTCAGGTAGAGCTCAAAGAGCCCTGAGGCTACCTCTAGGTTCATCTTGGGGCTCAGCTCCTCTGTCAGTACCCATGCCTCCTCAGCCACCTGCTCAGATAATGGGATTAGGCCATTGCCAAAGTAAATCTAGGTACCCTCTTAACCAGGGACTTCTCCCCGGTCTCCAGTACCCACAGGCACCCAGGGTAAGGGACTCCCCCTCACCAGACGTTCCAGCTGCCGGAAGGTAAGAGTGAAGAAGTCCACCTTAAGGATACTGCAAAAGACATGCCTCAGCCACCCGTTTCCCACCAGCCAGCCCTACCATTCCAATCCAGCCCATTCTGGCCTAGTAGCAGCATCCAGGGGAAGGGCCTACCCATGGAAGAGGCTGGCGTAGACCCCATAGCAGGACTGCAAGTCCTCATAGATGATGTCTGCAAGCTCAACAAGCCCTGCTAGGCGCTGCGGCCCTGGCTGCAAGAAAGCCAGGCTTGAAGTGACCAGTGTACCCCCTGAATGCCCTGAGTCTCCAGCCCATGCCATCCAGATCCATACCTGCTCTCGAGGACTCTTGGTGTTCAGGAGCTGGTCATACCACTCACGATTACCCCGCTATCGTAGTAGCCAGTAAAGCAACGCAGCGGATTGAAGGGAAGAGTCAGGTTAAGCACCTGTGGACAGCAGGGCCTTGCAGGGGCTGAGGGAAGGAGGGCCAAGATGGGTCCAGACACACCTTCAGAGCAGCAGCAATGTCCATGCTGAGCTCTGTCTCGAAGGGACAGATCTCGAAGGCTGGCTGGAAGAGCTGTAGCTTCTCCAGGCACCTGGTGAGGACAGCCAGCTGAGGAGGCCTGCTCCAACCCCCAGCCCTCCAGCCCCCCAGGCCTGCTGTGCTACACCCACTTGAGCAGCAGCTCCAAGCGATACACAGCCGTGCTGTTGGTGGCAGGGAAGTAGTCTCGGAGCTGGCGCAGCAGCCTCAGCCCGAACTCTGAGAAGGCTGAGAAGCTGTCAGCTAGGCTCTCCTCCTGCAGGGAACGGGTTCTTCAGGGTCAAGACAGGGACAAGGTCCAAGGCAGCTCTGCTCATAGACACTGAAAAACCACTGCTTCGTGTAGCTAGCCCAGTCCCTTCCCAACAGCCTGTCCCACTCTTGACTCCCACAGCTCTCCCCTCGCTGCACCTACGAGCCGCAGCGCCTTTATAGCTCCCGTTCTCTCGGCTCCATACTGCCGGTGCCCACTTGCTCCTGCTGCTCAGACACTCGCCACCTCAGAGGCTTTGCCCTCAGCCCAGGCTGACCTTTGTGGCATCCTTCCAAAGTTACTCCACTGCAACTACCACCTCCTACTGCACAGTACTCTCTCCCATATCATGTGTTTCATGTTTTCAAACCCTATGAGGTAGGTCCCTTGGCTCCCAATGAACTCTTTATCAATAGCACACCGACCTGTAGCCATGTCCATGCCCACCTGTTCCTGGGGCAGTGAAGCTGCCTCCTCCCAGTGTGCCTGCACATCTTCCAGCAGCCCCAGCAGGTAGCCATAGTCCAGGGTGCGTGTCTGATGGTGGCGGCTACTGACTTGCCAGTGCCTTTAATAGGAGCCCAAGCTTGTGGTCTGCTCTTGCACAGCAGGTCCCACCCCCACAGCACTGTCTTTCCCACGCTCCACCCGCTTACAGCCTTCTCCGGCGGTTCTACCCACAAGGCCACCTTGCCTACTCACAGCACCGCCAGCTGTAAGGGTGACAGATTGCTTTGGGCTCCATGCAGACAAAGGACGGTGGTCCCAGGCCCACTAAGCTCGCCACGCCAGCTGCTGGAGTTCGGCTGGAGAAGAGAGCCAGGGTGGGCAGAGGCCAGAGAGCCACTCCATCCCTACTCTGGACCCCTTACTCCACTCAGCAGCCCAAGGGCACCCACTACCTCCTCCACTCGGTGCTCAAACCGCAGCACACGGCTGAGGAGCAACAGGTAAGACAGGAAGCCCGAGCGTCCACGCTGACTCATAGCAGTGTCCCTCTGGAAGGCAGAACCCGAGGTCTGTCATCAGCTCTGCCTGAGCCCTGCAGGCAGGGGTGCAGATGTGGCTCCCATAGCTTCCCACCTGGGTGGTGATCAGCTTGAGGACCAGGTGGCAGTCTCCTTGCACACGGGAGGCACTGGAGCGTGGTTCCAGCTTAAACCAGCGGTCCGCACCCGCCACAGGCACCTCCTGAGAGGAGTGGAATGGGAAAGTGTAAGACCAGACCTCGAGACTGCCTCTTTTCCCTCCCACACAGTCCAAAGGGCTCGGTAGTAGGGTGCTTTCAATCCCCAGTAAAGACAAAACAAGCTACCCTCTGGGACCCTGAGGAGAAGGGAATGCTGAGTAGGTGCCCAATGCAGCCCACCTCCTCCAGCCCAAAGAGAGTGGGATGCTCTATGGGAATCATGGGACACTGCCACTGGAGATGCCCAAGAGCTCTGGGGCACCCCCATGCACCCACCAAGGATCCTAATCATCCATACACACCCAGTTAGTGTTCCCTCCCCCACACACCCTGATAGGGATGTTGAGGCAGCCCAAGAAGTCATCGGTGTGGTCCTCGGTGGGCCCTGCTGTCCCGTTTGCACGGGCTGACTTGACAATCTGTTTGAAGTATCTGGCAAAACAGGTGGATAGCAGAGTGGTATCACTCTGGTGATCCTGGAAAGCCACTGACCTGTGGCTAAGCTGCATGCACAGATCTAGGGTTATGACTCCCCACCTCCCCCACCCCATACCTGCTCATGCCCTTCAGGCCAATAACTTCATTCAGCTTCCTGCATGCTTCTGCCAGGGATACGTCATCATCGTGGTCCCTGAAGGTGGAAGATGGTTTGACTGGAGTTCCCAGCCCAGCTCTGAGCCCGCCCCTCATTCTGTCCCAGACCAGAGATGCCACCCCACCCCATGCCCTGCCAAGCTCAGGGTCCTCTACCAGATGTCCAGGTGCAGCTGGTCTGTGTTGACATCCTCAATTTCACTGCAGAGAAGACAGAGAAATGTGTATGAAACTCCCGGAACACATCAGGCCAGGGTTGAGGCAGGGAGATATCCAGAAGCAACAAGTAGTAGCCATGTTCTCCACACAGACTGCTGGGCTCACATCCTAACCTCTACTTGCTATCAGCTATGAGGCCACAGGGACACACACAACATCTGTCTGTGTGTCTTAGACTATTCCTCTGGGAAGTGGGTGCATTACCAGTCCCTCTTACAAGTTTCCTGGGCAGCAATGAGTGGCCATCGTTTGGGGTATTTGGCTATCATCAGGCTAGGAGCCTTACAACAGGAAGTGCTCTTTCCAAACAGGATTCAGGGTGCTGCTCTTGACCTCGGTGACCTGGATACACTTGGCGGGCAGTGGGCTGCTACGCTTGCTGCCTTTGCGGAAGCCAAAGCGCTGCTCCTTCTGCCCGCTTGACTCCTGTGGGGCACTGGAGGCCGGCAGGATGCCCAGCATGCAGTATGGATCACTGAAGCCTGAAATGGAGCAGGTGCCTCAGCCCTTGGCCCTCGTATTTTCCACTGTCCACAGCTTCCAGGAACAGCTGCCAGGCACTACGAGGGCCTACCAGATACCCACTTACCATTGGGGTCTTTAGCCAGAAGGTTCTTGGCGCGCATGACAGAGACTTTCAGGGCATATGTGGGAGCCTACAGACAGAAGGATACTGGGGGACTTCACAGGACTAAGCAGCCTCAGCATGCATGTTACAGTCCCCCACTTTTCCTGCCACCCTGGTATCCCTTCCTGCCACACAGATGCCACTGCTGGCCAGCCAGTACCTGCCTGGGTGCGCATAACCTCACCTTGGCTTTCTTCACACGAGTGACGGCCTCCATGTGTTCTTCAGAACTGGTGCCAAACACCTGTGGGTGGTGGGCAGGTAAGCAGGAGCCCGGGGGAAAGCTTGCGCTGTCTCAGGAGTCTCAGGAATGTGCATAGGAGGGAATGTCCCTCTGCCCTACCATGTGGAAGACCACTGCCCAGCTGGTGTGATGGTTCTGAACATTCAGAGGAGCGAGTGGGTGAGGGCATGGCACAGATGTGGTGAGCAGGGTGGGGACAGGATAATGCGGAGCACAAACCAGTGGGAAGGAAACATACCCTCTGACTACTCTGCCCTCCTCTGAGTACCAGCCGGTCCTTTCTAATTATGTCTGTGTTATCTGTCTTGCATCCTCTGCACATGTGTCTCCATGTCTAACCAAGTCTCTACCCACTGTGGATATTCACCAATGTACACTGGTGTGTGCATTTTGTGTTGTCATCCAGATGATACTGGCACCAGTGTGTGTGTGTGTGTGTGTGTGTGTGTGTGTGTATCTGTACACATCTCAGTCCTCCCCAGAGTGAGGCAGGATGGGTGGGACCCAGGTGGGTGGAGCCCTGCTTACCTGCTGAAGGTAGCTTAGCAAGACCTCCTCGTCATCTACCTGGTCGGGGCCCATGGTGCCTGCCCGGTGGAGGACTGTGTATAAGGCCTCCTCATAGAGCATCTCCACCTTCAGGAAACAGGCCCTGAGTTCCCGGCCACAGCAGAGCATCTCAGCCCCTGCTCCACCCTTCTGGTGCATCAGCCCCAAGCAGCCCCTCCTACTACTGAGTGGATCCCCAGCCTTAGCGCCTCTGCTCCTGCTCACCCAACTGCCCTACCCACCTGTCACCAGACCATGGGCCCTACAGTCCTAGAGAAAGGAGTTACAGTCACTCCCTGGGCTTAGACACCCCGGACACCCATTACCTCCTCCTGGGTCAGGTTTCTCATGCCACGGTTGGGGTCCACAGGCTCAGCAGGGGCCGGGGAACCACTGCGCAAAAGAACCTGTGAGGGAGTTGGAGTGCCAGATGAGGGTCTGTGAAGGTAGGGGCGCTTTAGTCTGCAGCTGCCCCCGGACCCTCTAGCTGGATGAACGAAGGTGCTCATGAGAGGTTTGAGGTGGAGGTCAGATAGGACCTAGAACAGTAGCCTGTGCTGAGTAGCAGTCCCTACACCATTTAGAAATGGAGTCCTCACCTCAGGGCATGGCAGACCCTGTCTGCCATCCCCCTTTTTCAGGATGAGGCGCATGTGGGCGAAGAACTCCACACCATCCCCAGGTTTCCTGGAAGAAAGCCTAGGTCAGAACATGATTCAAGGAGCCACAGAGAGAGTGGATCAAGGGGACAACCATAGTGTTCTTGGCCTTGAGCTTAGACCCCCTTGGTCCCTCTCCCACCCACGTGGATTGGCACTGGCCAAGTGTACAGGCCAGCTAGCGGAGGGAGGCCAGGCCCACATTCCCTGCACAGTCAGCCCTGGGGTACCCACCAGGCCCCTGTGGCGGGCTCCTGTGAGTCTGTGCCTGTGTTCTCCTGCTCCGTCTTACGGCGGAAGGATGGGCACACCTGCACCTGCCTGAGCACGCTGCTCTTGATGTCCAGCAAGGTTGACATGGCAGCCACCTGCAGCGAGCACAACATCAGTTTGTCCTCGGCTTTACCACTGCGCCGCTGAAGCTAGCAGAGGGGGCTAACAGCCCGCAGGTCTGACACCACCCTGCACTCTGCTGAGTCCCCGCAGGGGACTTTACGGACTCTGCTGCCACACCGGGCAAGTGACCTAATAGCCTTTATGTCCCTTGTACAGCGGCCCTGGGATGTGGTGACAGATACCCTCAGATGGGAGTGCCAGGCACAGAGTTGGTTCTCTGTGTGAGAGTACTGCTGGGATCTCAGTGGAGACAGAGATGTTCTGCTCCCACATCCAAGGCCAGTACCCCAGCTGAGCCCCAACCACCCAGGACAGTGTGACAGAATGTGTCTATTTCCTGTGTCCTCCCCAATACCCTTGTCCAATTGGAGCCAGGGCAGATAGTACACAGACCTCCACAGAAGGCCAAAACAGCGAGGCAAGACACTAGTCTGTGGTTTGGCCCTTACACCCATGAGTCCGGGGTAGGGTTGGCACTTGTCCCTGAGGCCAGAATGCCCAGGAGGGAGCTGCTCTATGGTCCTTACACATATCCAACACAACATAAGAGCCAGTACCCCCTGAATCAGAGTTATCACCCCACAATCAGTAAATAGGAGCATGAAACTCATGTGTCTCATTTGGGGAAGGCTGGAAGTGTTCACCCGCATCCCGAGCTCCCTGCTTACAAGTCCATTGAATCAGTTGCCTGCCTGTTGCTGTGGCAACCAAGCTATCCTGCTGCATCCTGCACCCTGCCAAAGCAACCTGGATGTCATCTCTAGGAGAGTGGCTTCCAAACTGCTAATGGAGTCCAGGCCCAGGGTGACGCTGACCCTGACCCTATGGCCTCCTGTCAGCCATTCTACTCGGAACTTGAGGTCCGGGGGTGGAAGTGTATGGACTGAGCACACTGGTAGTCCTGGTAGGTGGCTCGGGCATCAGGGATCACAGTGGCAATTCTGAGACTGAATACCAGGAGGGCACCCTTCTTTTTGGGGTGACAGGCTTAGGATCATCTGAGAATCTCTGCTTCTCTTATGCTTGATGAGTTCCCAGACCTCACCTACCCACCCACATTTGGGAGGAAGAGCTGGCTGTATCTGCATCTGCACAACCTTCAGCAAGAGCTGTTTACTCTGTAGACCCCAAATTGAAGGGTAATGTGATACCTAGGATACAGTGGCCTCCCATCCATTTCCATGACACCGCCCTGTGCATCCCCCACCCTGGGTCATACAACCACTTCTGGGCCTGGGCCTTCCCCACACTACCCCAGGGATGTCCCCTCTTTCCTGAGAAACACTATCCCCTATCCAGGCCCTCTCTGTCATCTCTGTCACACAGCACTCACCCCTTGGGATCCCTGTCTTGATGGTCACATTAACAGGATACATATAGTCTGTGTCTGCCATCCACCACTGGACACTGGCACTCATCTACACAGTTTCATTAGTCCTAGCAAGGGGAGACCGTCACTTCCATTTCATAAGACAGGAAATGGACTCCACGGCAAGTTCTTCTCCTGGCCCAGGGTCTCAGGGGTGGTCAGAGGTTGCAGAGCTTCTTTGGGCCACGGAGCCTGTCTGTGGTGAGAAGCTCTCCATCTTACCTCTATTTCCACTATTCCCACTGACTGAAGCCAACATTCCTCGGGGGTGCTGCATTCTGACCCCTTTGCTCCAACCAGTTCCTATCTGGTGAGACCCCAGAGCTGCAGATGTGAAGGAGGCCAAGTGGCTCTGCACCCTGAGGGAAAGCCCCACAAACCTCCTCCCAAATGCGAGAGCCCAGCAAGCTTTTGCCACATGTGGCCAGTCCTGAGGTCCCAGGTGGCCAAGTGTCACAGGCTCAGCTCTTCACTAACTAGAGGGAGGAGCTGCTCCCCCTGCACCCCAAGCCAGGCAGGCAGCTGCTTCTTGAGCTGTTGCCAAGGCAACCGCCAGCTGCATCTACGTGTGATGGGGCTACAGGGGCTTGCAGTCCCGGAGACAAATGTGACGCAGAAGCAAAGTAACCAGACAGTATAGGAGCTAAGGGATGCACCCCTGCCTTGGCTCAAACAAGGAAACAGGTGTGGGCTTGGGAACCTGCCCGGGGTCACCAGCCGCAGGTGGTATCCTGGGACTTAAGGCTCTGCTGGGCAAACACTGCATTTTCCTGTGGTGTCCTGAGCTTCGGTTCAGCTGTGTCCCCCGCCCCCATCCTGAGTCTGTTGCTAGGATGAGGCTAACAGCAGTATGTCAGCTGCAGTCTCCGTAAGAGCTGGCTCATCCTGATGCCCAGAGACAGCTCTGGTCCCCTTGGAAACCTCAGGCTGTCTCAGCAGCTGTTACCATCTCTGACCCAACAGCCCAGGCCCTGAGAGACAGCTGTCAAAGAGGCCTCTGTGTCCAGACAGGACCTCAGCATTCATCGTCACAAACCTGTATGCATTTGAATACTACCCATGGATTTCTGGAAATCTCAACCTGTAGAGGGCAGCAGTGAGCTAAGTGCAGCGCTACCCCCAAAGCCCCACCTTCTACCAGTCTCTCTGGTGGGCCCAGCTCAGATGCTATTCTCTATTTCACTGTCCCTTCTGGCCTTGGATAGTAGTATAGCAGGATGTGCCCACAGCCCTGCTCACACCCAGTCACTAGGGCCAGAGTCATAGCTCCCAACTGTCCAGTAAGCAAAGGAAGGACCAGACACGAAGCTCTTCCCATATGAACTGGGGGCTGAGCGAAAGCTAGTTGCCACTCCTGTCTGTGACTGGGGCAAGCTGTGCAGAGGCAGGATTTAACCCAGAACCCCCACCCTAAGCTGTCCCCTACTAGCCAGCCATTTGAAGATCTGGTGGTAATGAGGCAGAGAATTTAAGGGCAGCTTAGGAAAGAGCTGGAGGGGTCTTCCTAGGCTCCCAACCCATAACAAACACTAGAGCGCTGAGGAGGCACCTTCAGTGCATATGGACCTCTGGAAACCTTTGGTCTTCTCTGCTTTTTCCCCCCTCTTCCTGGCCAGTCCCCACCTTACCTCTCAGACCCTTCCCAAGTTTTCCTGGATTCCCAGATCTCTCCCTGGCCTCTGGACCTCCTCAACCTCCCTCCTCATGAGGGACAGTGGCCAAGTACGGCTCATCTGGTCTACCAGTTCCACATGCTGCTTGGGTGCCCATTCCTCCCTAATTTCCCAGAGAGGAGCCAGGGGATCTGCACTTTGCTCTCTGTAAGTGAACTAGAGCTTCTCAGGTCAGAGGCCAGCTGTAGGCAGCGGGGATGCTCTCCATGCCCCACTGATAGAGAAGGGTCCACTCTTCCCAGGAGCCTTACCTGCCACTTACCTGTCTCCGTTGAGTTGCTCCTGATCGGCTGTTTTTTTTGTTTGTTTGTTTTGTTTTTGTTTTTTTTTTGTGATGGGGAGGGGGATTGTGGTTACCCTCCCCCACTCTATTGCAGTTTCTCCCCCTGGAAGGCCGGAGGTCCGAGGGGAGTATGGGAACTGCTCTGTTGTAATATTTGTGTGTGTGTGTGTGTGTGTGTGTGTGTGTCCCTCTGTCTGCCTCTCTCTGTCTCTCTGTCTCTCTCTGCCTATTTCTGTCTCTGTCTCTCTGTCTCTGTCTCTGTCTCTCTCTCTCTCTGTCTCTCTCTCTCTGTCTCTCTCTCTCTCTCTCTCTCTCTCTCTCTCTCTCTCTCTCTCTCTCTCTCTCTCTCTCTCTCTCTCTCTCTCTCTCTCTCACACACACACACACACACACACACACACACACACAAAACGTCAGACCCCAGCCCAAATGGTGGGGCCCGAATTCCTGGGCGACCACCAGGGAGGACCAAGGCTTACCCTGGACAGGAATTTCAGGTTAGTAAGGGCAAGGGTCTCACGGTCGTCGGAAAGTGGGAGGGTCACGGGCGCTGGGGGCCGTTTTCCTCCCGCTAACTTGATGGGATTCAGCCCGCTAGAAAGGCTTCAGAGAAGCCCCGCGGGGCGTCTCCAAGGTCCCCAGCTCCGCTTCAGTCAGCGGCCTCTACTGGGAAGAGGGGTCACAGTCAGGTAGCTCAGCGGCGGCGGGCGACCGTGGGAACCGTGGTAGCAGGTGCGCACTCTCTGGGTCGTGAGGTCCCGCCCTTCAAGCCTCCCTCGCGTTCTGCAGTGCAGACCCCGGAGCGTCCTCTACTGCGTTCAGAGCCTAGGACGCCGGCCGTGCGACCCCGCCCCTCTGAGCACGCGCGGCCTCAGTTTCCCCAGGGCCTCAGTTTCCCGTTACCCCGATGCCTTCAATCCCCGAGCCCCATGGGGAGTGGAGTGTATTAGCCAGAGGGCCTCAGCCCGAGGGGGCCCGTCGCATCTGTCTGTCTGTCTGGGTGGGAGGCAGGTTAAGCCCCGACGGCAGTCTGACGGCACCGGGTAGGAGTTACAGCACTCACCGTGGACAGAGGTTCGGGGACCACGGGGGTCGGGGGTCCCTGCTGGCGTCGCTGTCGCACTGGCTGGGGACACCAAGGCACAGCGACCGCTAGCAGCCGCGCGCGCTGGAGACTGAGCACTGCAGAGCGGGAGCGGCGGGCGGGGGGCGCGGGCGGGCGGGCGGGCGGAGGCGGGGCCTGGCCTCGTTTGCTGGTCAGAGGTTCCAGCCCTGTCCTCCCCCACCCTGCGCGTCTGGGGTCGGGAGGGGTTCTTGCCCACCTAGTGCTGGCCAGAGAACCCCTGCTCTGGGCCCTGGGCTCAGTAACCCACAGGTGGGTGCAGAGAGGGGCGCTGCGTTGGATCTCACTTGGCTGTGCTAACCCCTCCACCACCCCCACCACCACCCCCGCCCCGAGGGAGGAGGCTGTCGCGGGGTCTCCTTCCCAGGGCCGCAGGGAAGAAGCTACAGTCGCCCAAAGGCGAAGTGCCTGGGTTTCTTGAAGTGCTCTACAGTCATATCCAAAGCCAACCCTCTCACCAAAGCTCTGCCCCTCAGTACTGCCTGGAGCTGCTTTCTTCTAGGGAAATCAGCTCTGGCATTAACCTGGTACATCTCATGACGTCACTGTTGTCTGTGAGTGTGTGCGGAAGGTTGGGTTAGGCCACAGTAGCTGGATTCTGCTGTTCCCAGCCCACTTATTCCCTAGACCCCCTCCTCACTCAATCTCCACCACTTGAGCAGAGTGATGGTCACCTGGAGTCTTGTTAAACCAGTTGCCTGTCCGTTCCCGAATATGCTAGCTCTGGAGCTGGGGCAGAGGGCATACCTGACAGGGTTCCTACTGTAGTGGTTTCCCAGCCACCCATGGAGAGCTGCCGAGTTGTTCTAGGGCTCAGTAGGCTTCTGGGGACCAACTCTGACCTCGGTGGGATACCACTGGCCCACCTTGCTTTAGAGTTTATCCCAAAGGTCTCGTTTTTATGGGAAGGACTCCAACCAGTGTGAGGATCAGGAAAACAGGCCTGAAAATCCTCCACACCAGACTGTAGCAAAGACCATCTCCGCTGGGGAGACCAAAGTGAAACTGGCTTCCAAAGGAGTGCTGGGCAGGGGCCTGTGGTCCTCATTACTGGGAACTGGGGAGGAAACTTCTGGGAGGCAGCAGCCTGGCCATAGCCCTTCATCCCAGGGAGCATACAGGTGAGGTGGATATTGCCACCTGTCTGTATCCCAGGTCACAGCTATGTCAAGTCCTACGCCCATCCCTGTGAAGACAGGAAACAGAACAGAATATTGTCCTGCAGGATGTTCAATTCCCATAGTCAGTCTCCAGCTTAGCACAGCCAGGCCAGGCGAAGGGAATAAAAGATGTGACCCCACTGTTGGGACAAGGATGTCAGATGAGCAAGGGAAGGGGTCCTGGACTCTGTGCCCCACACTGCCCCTCTCTAGGGGATAGGAATTGGAGTGGAGCAGCTGACCTCCCTCCCAGGATCTGGAGTTGCGCCCACTATTGAAGTCTTGCGTCAGGTTTTACCAACCAACCTGTTGGAACAAACACAGTCTGGTTGCCATGGCGATGGTAATGGCTTTAGGGTAAAAGGATGAGCTAGAAGCTGGCTGTAAACAGGAAGTGGGGGGGCAGCCCCACTGCAGGGGCTCCAGCCTCTGAGACTCTAGACTGGGCGAGTCTTTGCTCCTGTCTTTGACAGGGGAAACTGAGATCCAAACATGGAAAGAGGCTTTGAGTAACATAGCAACAGACTGAGTCCCAAACCCATCCCCATGAGTCCAGTTTTCCCTGGGTTCTTCCCTCCACAGACCTTTAGAGTGTGAGTGTGTGTGTGTGTGTGTGTGTGTGTGTGTGTGTGTGTGTGTGTGTG
>CABHPR010125091.1:12663-28059 GCA_902168415.1 Peromyscus melanophrys
CAATGCTGAGCTAGAGAAAAGGCAGGGAGAGGCTGGAAATGGGGGAAAGTCTATAGAGTGCCGTCTCATGAAAGTCAAGAAAGAGTTACATCTTGTGTTTCTTGGAACTAAACAAAGAATGCTTTGTTAGGCAGCTACCCAAGTGCCATAACACTAATAACAGAAAGGCACCATTTGTTACAGAGCTTGCAGAATCTACAAGTGGAGATAAAACAAAATGGGACAGATAAGGCGAGGCAGGAAGGGTAACCACATGGTCCACACAGTGACCACACACACGACCTGAGTGATGCATGGATGGAATCACCCTTTCACCCAAAGGTCACTCTAACTGTTAGAAGCTTTTTCCTAAATGTGATCTTTCCTTTTTTGATGTTGACATCTGTTTCCTTGCAGCCTGATACTCCTAGAGCTCTGTTTAGAAGCCACACATAACATATTAATGTCACACAGAACATGTTTAATGTCCTTTCAAAAAATTTCCAGAATTTTAGAAACAGTGACTCTGTTGTCCTCTATCTATAAATATTCTGTTTCCCCTTATAAGTATCTTTGTCCCAAATCTTCATCTCCTTTCTCTTGCCATCCTGTACCCTTTCTGTGAGTCTTCTTCAGTTCTCACTATTCATCTTAAAGCTGTGCTCTCAAAGAATGGAACCGTAGGAGCAAATTTAACGTAGGACTTCTTTGGAATCACACCGTAAGTCAGCAATAGTAGGAGTGCAATTACATTCACTGAGCTGGTCTCTTGCTCTTTCTATTTCCCACCCATCTCCCTTCAAGGCAGCCTGTTTGTTGTGTCATAAAGAGATACATAATCCACAGTGAGTGATTTCATCAGTATAAAGAATGTCATCCCTCATCACCCTATCATTTCTGATTAAGATCACTCAGTCTAATGTACATTGCATCTTGTACCAATAATGCCTGCATGATGCTACATGCTCACTGTGCCTCTTGCTAGACATTACCTTATTATGTACTCAGAAGAGAGGCTTCTCAAACAAAGAGGAAGATTAAACTGAGGCTGAGCAGCTAAAGGCAGAGGGAAAATTGGAAACATGATTTTCACTCACTCTGGAAAATGGTGCTAAATGAGGACATCCAACAGCCTAGTTTGAAATCTAGGTTACCCATAACTTACCCTCTGTATGTGTTCAAAGGCAAAATTAGCAACAACAACAATAAGTACAACCTATTAATAACTGTTTAGTATGTGCCAATCCTCAACACCCTCTTTTAGGCACTGTATGTCACATAATACACATGCCAAGTTTTGGAGTGGTAAGCATTATCCATTTTAAAGATAAGAAAATTAAGACACAGCAGCCAAGTATCTTTATGGGCTGTCACCTCCTCTGTAGGTTGCAATGAACTTGAACCTGTTGTTCAATGTCTTTCTAGTCTTTATCTCTGTAGAGCATTTTACAAGCTAATATTGACTGAAAAAATCATTATGGAAATTACTTCTTCATATAGAGGGGATATATGGGATGTAGTAACATGTGTTGCTTTATTTGTGTGTCTAGAGATGCCACTAGAGCATGCAAGAAGGGTGAGAGAGTATTAGATGAAAGGCCAGGTACTGTGCAATGTCAGCCATTGTGTCTTGTACGGACCTGAAATATATCCGCACAGCTTCTGACAATAGCATGTTTGGAACACAAACAAGATTCAAGGGGACTGATCAGCCTAAGGAAACAGGATTTTCAAGCACTTTGAATGCCTCCAGCAGCATTCACTTGTATATAAATCATGTGGTAATATATTCATTAAAATATCCTGTAGTTGGCAACATTTTATTAACCTTGGTTTACGTTAATAAGCTGTGTACTTGTGTTTTTAATATATCTCTGCATAACGATCCTGTAACTCTGATTTTCTTCCTACCCAGACTAAGCCATTACCAATCCCCAATCTGCATTCTACATCTGCTGAAATTGAGTTCACATTAGAGTGTTGAGAGGCTTTGGGAAGCCCATACTGTGCACAGTACCTACTCTTACACCTAGAACTGTATCAGAATCACCTGGGAGGGTTTTGATACATATAATAATTTATTGCCATGTGCCTTTGCCATCTACCCAAACATAATCTCTAGAGACAAAGATATCCCTAAAATATAAGAGTTTCAGCTACTAGGTCACAAGTAGGCACTCAAAACTAGCGGCTAAACAGTGTCTACCCTACACAAGTTCACAGCAAGTGTTGGAAAATACATCAAGTGACCCACCAAGTCCTAGGTCTTATTAAATGCTGAAATTCTTTATTTACAATGTTTGGATAGCCATTTTAATGCCCAGCTAATTAGGAACAATCCTATGAACATATGCAGAGATGTACTGTCCATGTGACCCCTGGGGACAAGTTGAAGATCTTATCTTCTTATAGGTTTAGTTGACAGAGACACATAATAAACAATCAAAATTATAAATAAAAGTGGAAATTGTTTCCAAAGGGCTGGAAGAGGAATATCAAATACATGACTAATATCTGTCTATCCTATTTGACACCCATGGCAGATAATGCTAATCAAGCCAAGCAGCTTTCCTTGTCACAGCCAAAATGCTTTTAAAACAATCACTCTAGGGCACTGGCAACACCTGAGCAGTGCTCAAAAGCATGGAATGTATTTTGCCTTCCCTTGCTATAGACAATATGTAAACGGAAATGGCTTTGCATTTTCTTCTAACCTGTTCTGTCATAGGCAGTGTTCCCCACAGCATAGGTGGACGCTAGAAGGTTCTCATGTGGACAAGACCCTAGAGTAGAATTGTGCAGCCCTTGATGCTTCATATAGTGCTGATTTGACATTTGTACCTTTGGATGGAAAGACCCAGAAATCATGCAACTTCTAGAATGTTCAGGAGACACGAGTCACACACACGTCAGTTAAACCAACCTAGTTTCTGTTGAGGATAATTCAAAGATCCACTTTGAATATATGCTCTTTGGAGAGACAAGTTGAGACCAAAAGTGGGCTAAATGCAAAGGCAGCATGTTCTTTGTATGTATATGGTGTGTATGTATGTATGTATGCATGTACATGCTGGTGTGCATGCATATGTATGCACATATGCCAGAGGTTGGCACTGAGTATATTCCTTCATCACTTCCCATCTTTTTTTTATAGATAGGGTCTTGCTGACCCTGTAGCTCACTGATTTGGCTAGGCTGGTGGCCAGTGAGCTCCAGGGATCTGCTCATCTACTTCATGACCATTTTGTTCCTAGCACTTGGGTCACATACATGCATGTACTGCCATTTCCAGCTTTTTATAGGGCTGCTAGGGTTCTAGCAAACTCAGGCTCTTTTGCTTATATTGGAAGCCATTTATCCACTGAGCCATCTCCCCAGCTCCCAAAGTTAGCACATTTATCTCGAAGAATCATATGTCATTCTGCTTGATTTTTACTGGTAACACTTTACATTGTGGAGATTCAGGGTCATGTCTTCACACAGATATTAAGTGTCCTGGTAAACATGACAAAGCAGAAATCACAAGAACACTTGGTTTGCTGCTGGGTTTCATCAGTTTAAAAAAATCATTATAATTCGTTTATTTTACCCCGATGGCCACTCTTAGCCTGTCAGCCTCTTCTGCTACCTCTCAAGTCCTACTGGGTAGAACACCATTTTAGATCATGTCTGGGGTGACATCTGGTTAACTGGGTTGATTTCATCAGACCAATAGGCCCTGTAATCAAGTAATAAGGTCACAAAGGACAGACTCACCTCATCATAGATGTTGTCATTCCTGCGGAAGTCCCCTGCTTTCCTTGGAAGAATGTGGACATGTACATGCTGAAAGTATAAAAGAAAGAAAAAGTGTATTTAATTCACCTTCTATCTTTTGACTTGTCAGTGACGCTTTCCTGAAGGCCAATTACTCTCCACTGGTTCTTGCTGGATTATTTTTCAGAGGAAGATGATGTTCACCTTCAGAAACTACATCTGAAATCTGCCGAGAGTAAAGAAGCACAAAACAAGAGGGACACAACATGGTGGCATACAGGAGTTTCCGGGAAATGTCAGAGTACATTACTGGATCTGTGGAGCTATTCGTCACTGTCAGTCTGGGCTGTAGTTAGCCAGTGCTTTGAAATGACAGTGTGTCTTCAGAGATGGCTGCTGTGACTCTGAAACTGACAAGAGATAAGAATCGGCCAACAGAGAACTGTATAAGTAACCAGTGAATTAGTGAAGGGAGGAAATAGTATGGGCCAAATCAAGAATACTACCTTTGAATAATAATTATATAACTGTAAGACAGACAGTTCTCACTCATTCTTATTTTCTATGACAACCAGAGCTTATATTTCATTTAAATATAAATGAAACAGTATTTCATTTAGTACTCCCACAATTCCTTTCTGAAGTGATCTTCATTTTACAGAAGGAGAAACTAATATTAAGAGAGGTCAGGGCTCCAGCTCCATAGAAAGTGGTAGAGTCATCATAGGAAATGATGTCACATGGCTCTTATCCTCTTGTTCATTACCAGCAAACACATCAATTCTGTGAACTTAATCCTTTTTAAAAGTTTAAAATTAAATTTAGTCTCTCCTCTCTCTCTCTCTCTCTCTCTCTCTCTCTCTCTCTCTCTCTCTCTCTGTGTGTGTGTGTGAAGGTCAGAGGACAATTGGCAACAGGTTCTCTCCTTCTACCTTGTGCATTTGGGGGATTGAACTCTGGCTGTCAGTCTTGGCAGCCAGTACCTTTACTGATGAGTCGTCTTCCTGGCCTTCACTTAATCTTTTAAATCCCTCGTATTCCTGGTCTAGTCTACTAAAGCACCCAAGTAACAGACACAGCAGTCTTACTAGGCAGAGATCATGACTCAAGGATCACAGCATTTCTAATTCAACATATATTCTTCAAGGCTAAACTGCTATTTGAAAGTTTTACTCTACCAATGGCATCTATCGTATCTCTTTATTCATGCCCTGGAGCTATATTTCTTTCTTTCTTTTTTTTTTTTTTTTTTTTTTTTTGGTTTTTCGAGACAGGGTTTCTCTGTGTAGCTTTGCACCTTTCCTGAACTCACTCTGTAGCCCAGGCTGGTCTCAAACTCACAGAGATCCACCTGCCTCTGCCTCCCAAGTGCTGGGATTAATGGCGTGTGCCACCACCGCCCAGCTTATTTCTTCTTTTATTATTAATTACAGAGAATGGAAAAGACAAAGTATAAAACAACAGGCAAAGAATCAAAGCACATCCCACAACACCCCCACCCTTTGATTAGTGTGGTTGGGCTACAACCATGAACCTCCAGAGAACAGAACATGAAATGTCTCTATGACTTTGTGTACTAGGAAGGGAGAATGATAAGCTATTGCAGGAGAGGTAGCGAGCTAGGCTGCTCAAGTTGAATGAAACAAAGAGGAGTTTCAGATCAGTTCCTGAGCACACAGTGACACATTTCTGTCCTTCCGTCAATGATGAACCCAATCTCAAACCCTTCAGCAACTGGGACATAGGCATACTTAAGGCTCAGACTATGTGAGCAAAGAGAGAGGGATACAGAAACAAACAGACATGGAGAAATAAGTTACAAATGACCCAGGAACCAAATTCTTAAAAGAAAGCAATGCAACATGGGTCCAAGAAGAAATGAGCCATGCATAGTAGCTGAATGATTCAGACATCAGACCAGAGAGGACAAGGGCGAGAGCCCACCCAGTCTTTATAATACTTTCTTATTTTCCTCCTTTCCTTCCTCATCAAGACCCTTTTTCTCTTTCTTCCTTGATGTCATCCACATGTTCTCCACCCCATTTCTTACACAGGAGTCATCACAATTTTCAGATCAATGCTCTGTACTCAAACTGCCATAGGGCAGAGAATATAATAGTAACCGCTCCTAACTCGAGTTCAGGATGCACAATGCAGTTGGACCTCCTTGTGCTAGCTGTGTTACCTTGCAACAGCAGGCCTGTGACTCGGCATCTTTCTCTGTAAGGGGCACTGCAACATTCCCACCTTACAGGCCTAATCTATCAAGTCTGCTAAGCACATGGTTGTCATACACCTGTAGTGCTATTTGGCACAGTGTTCTCAATATCTTTACTGGTAAAAATGCAATGTGAAGAACAGAAGTCACATTCAGTGACTGGTTTGTATATCAGCAAAGATGGCATTCCAGAAGCTCCTTGAATAGGGCACTATTCAAGCATCTCTTTTTGCAGAATTTGTTTCTGGTGCTTTGATTACCAAAGAGCAGTAAATAGGTAGGTATTGCTAAAATTAGGGGCCTTCTAATTTACTTTCTAATAATTTCCCAAGTGATGCTGCTCAAGGGTCACACTTTGAGAGCCACTGACTAAGACAACCCCTTTTGGTCTTAGACCTACTCTTGTGAAATGCACTGAGGTAACACCAGATTTGGCCTATGTTATGTGGAGACCTATCTCCATATGCTGCCCAGGCTTTCAGCACTGATCACCCTCTCTGTCCATTCTGAAGGCCGTGCCAGTGAATCCTGGGTCTGGACCTGTCTCTGATTCCCTTTCTATACCTTCCTCCTCTGGACTTACTCACCAGAGCTATTTCTATAGGCTGCTACCATTCAGTCCTGAAAATGCCACTTTCCATCCCTGGCAACCATTTGAAACTTGTCATGATACCAAATCCAGTAAACAGTTCACTGTCTAGGTGATTTTTCCCTTTGGGCATGATCTCACCTCCTCCTGATACATGATATAGTGACATAAGTTCTTAAGTGACAACCTAATCATAGGATTCTGACAACCAACTCGGCCTCTCAGGACAGGGAAATCATGATAAAGCCAGCTCAGAGCCTTCTAAGGAAGAGAAGTAGGACTCATCCTACAAACACAATAAGTACATAAACCAAGAGATGATAACTTCCAGAAGCCCAGAGAAGGGAGAATTTCAAGAAAGAGGGAATCATCAATAGTGTTCATCATTGTTGAATGCTTGAGTTGGTTTCAGTAAAGCTGGAAAGATAACCCTGCAAAGCCCATGAAAAGATGTTCAATGCCATTAGTCATTACTGAAATGCCAATCAAAACCACACAGAGATACCACTTCATATCCACCAGTCCATCGTTTCTAATCAAAAAGCAGACAAATGTAAGTGTGGGTGAGACTGTGGAGATATGGAAGCCGCAAATACTTTTGCACAGAGTGCAAAATGATGCAGCTGTATGTTTGAAAAACAGTTTGGCAATTCCTCAAAATGTTAAACATACAGCCACTAAATGACCCAAAATTATATTCCCAGTATATACCCAGGAGAACTGAAACCATGTAGGCACAGAACCTTGTAATGCATATTTATAGCAATATTATTCACAATCATCAAAAAGTGGAAACAATCCAAAATGACTATCAACTATGAATGCTGTAGTAACAAGACAACGGAAGATGATCGGGCATAAAAAGGAATGAAGCTGCTAAGGAAAGGCGTTATGCTAAGTGAAAGGGCTCAGATACAACTGGCCATATATTCCACGATTCCATTTATGAAATGCCCAGACTAGGCAAATTCACAGGGACAGATCAGTGTTTCCTGTAGCACAATGAAGAGTGGCTGTCAAAGGAAACTGGGTGTATTTGAGGATGATGATGATTTCTTTTCTAGGATCATATATTAGTGATGGTCTCACAACTTTTTGAATGTATTAAAACTCGCCGGGCAGTGGTGGCGCACGCCTTTAATCCCAGCACTCGGGAGGCAGAGCCAGGCGGATCTCTGTGAGTTCGAGGCCAGCCTGGGCTACCAAGTGAGCTCCAGGAAAGGCGCAAAGCTACACAGAGAAACCCTGTCTCGAAAAACCAAAAAAAAAAAAAAAACCCACTGAGGTTTTTACTTTACCAGTGTGAAGTGTACGGATTCTAGCTCATTAGAGGTGCTGATGGGGTGGGGAGGAGGAGAGAGACCACTGAACTAGTGGTCTTTTCTGCTCTGCTTCTATCTTCCTGCCTGTGCTGTTCCTCCCATTTTTTCTCATACATATATCCATTATCTGAGGATGGTCAGTGCTGTCAAAATGATGCGCCTTTTCCTTGTTAGACTGTATTATAATTCAATTGCAAGGAATAAAATAATAGCAGAAAAAGGCATAAAAGGCTATAGACTAACCTCCTTTATAACTGGATTATCTATATCCCCAGTCACATGAACCTATGTGAACCCCTCTCTTCAACACCTGCCTGAGAACAATGATAGAAGGAAAATTTGGCTTTAAAGAATAATAAAAATAATGCTGTAGGGCACAGATAATGTCTTCTTCAAAGGTGCCTAGGTTCTAATCTCAGACCTGCAAATATGGCCATTATAGGACAGGGGAAGTTCAGGCTGCATATGAATTGAGGTTGCTAACCAGCTGTCTTAGTTAAGGTTTCTATTGCTGTGAAGAGACAATATGACCATGGGAACACTTATAAAGTAAAAACATTTAATTAGGGTGGCTCATTTACAGTTTCAGAGGTTCAATCCATTATCATCATGGTAGAAAACATGGCAGGATGTAGGCAGACATGGTACTGGAGTAGTTGCTAAGAGTCCTACATCTTGCAGGCAATAAGAAGTCAACTGAGACACTGGGCAGTATCCTAAGCATAGGAATCCTCAAAGCCTGCCCCCATAGTGACACACTTTTTTCAACAAGTCCATACCAACTCCAACAAAGCCACATCTCCTTATGAGGTTATGGAGGGCAATTACATTCAAACTACCACACCAGCTGATCTTGAATTTAAAATCTATCTTAGATTACCTGGCAAGGTTCAATGTCATCACAAGAGACCATCAAAGTAGAAGTCACCGAAGACTCAGCTAATAGAGATTTTTTTCAAAGCAATTGAATCAGGAGGTCCAAGACTTCATTACTGGATTAATTCATCATGGAGTCATAGTCTGATCATATTATAAGGAAATAGTAAAGACCTAGGATGTGGGGCCTCCTTGGAGAAAGTAGGTCACTGGGGATGCGCCTTGTCTTGTCCCATGAAAGTCTCTGTGCTGATTCCTGGATTCCATGAGGTGAGAAGATCTGCAGCTTTATACCCTTCTTCTGTTATGTTCTTTCTCACCATGGCCCAGAAACAATCAAATCAGATGACCATGGACTAAAATCTCTGAAACCATGAAAAATCAACCATTGCTTCTCTAGTTTATTTCTCTCAGGTATTTGGTCATGGCAAAAACAAAACAAACAAATACAAATAAATAGCCAATACAAAACAAATGCAGATAATCTGACTTTTTAATCATGGATTTTACATATATTTTTATTTTATCAGTACAATACTTCTATAGAGTCAATATGAGTCTATTGATTCTATAGGTGAAGAAAGTGAGTGTGGTAGTTTGAAAGAAAATGCCCCCCAAACAGAGTGACACTATTAGGTGTGGCCTTGTTGGAGTAGGTGTGGCCTTGTTGGAGGAAGTGTGTCACTGAGGATGGGGGGCTTTGAGGTCTCATATATGCTCAAGATACCACCCAATATCTCAGACCACTTTCTGTTGCCTCTGAATCAAGATGTAGGACTCTCAGCTCCAGCACCATGTCTGCCTGCATGCTGCCATGTCTCACCATGACGATAATGGACTGAACCTCTGAAAATGTAAACCACCCCAATTAAATGTTTTTCCTTTATAAGAGCTGCCATGGTCAGCTGGGTGGTGGTGATGCAAGCCTTTAATCCAAGCACTTAGGAACTCAGTGTGTTAGAGGTCAGCATGGTCTATAGAGTGAGTTCTAGGACAGCCAGGGCTACACAGTGAAACCATGTCTCAAAAAAAAAATAACAACAACAATAAAAAGGAGTTGCCATGATCATGATGTCTCTTCATAGCAACAGAAACACTAAGATGTGAAACACTAATTTTCCACAGTAAAATTAAATAAGGCTTCATGTCTATTGTGCTTTTCATGAAATTTAGAAAATTACCAAAAACTCTAAAATGGCAATAGGCAACTATGCCTACATAATAAAGTTGTTCCAATTTATTGATCATCAAACTAACACATTTAGAACATAGAAAATATGGAGAAGACAGAAAAACAATCAGGAGAAAATCAAGAGCATCCAATTGTTCTCTTGACTGAGTGATAAAAATTCCTTTTCTTCAGAAAGGTAAGAATATAAATATTTTTCTTTGTCTCCATGGCCCTGAAGCACACTTGGAAATAAGAACAGAAATGCAGGTGGCCTATTGGGGAGGTGATCCCTAAACACATCAGTCAGGGACTGTGGGACGAAGTACAGGAAGAAGAGCCAGTACATGAGGCATTATCAAGTGAGATACTTCTGTGAGTGATCAGTTTAGTCCCACAGGAGGACATAGTCTAAATCATGTACCCGAGACTGCCACTCCAGGGAGGAGGGAAGCAGGCTACTTATACACTGGTTAACAACTTTTCTTGCTAAGGCATGGATAATCGAACGTGTTTATTTCCTTTGCCCTGAGAGTGAAGAATGACACCCTGCTCCCAGCATTATCACAACAGAAATTAAGCCAACAAGGCTATGTGGCAGCTGCAGAACATGGGGTCCAGGTGATGTGCATAGAGTGCAGACCCCATTTGTAGCAAGTGATGTCTCCTATCTAACACCTGGGATCTCACAATCTACTGCTGGGCTACAGGTTAGGACCTTAGTCTCCTTTCCATGGGTAAGAGGCAGATAACAATCTGGTAAGAGCCTCATCACTGATCTTCAACCTGCTAATCACAAGGGCCTATAGAATAAGACTTCTACCTGAGACAGAACAGCAGCCTCCACTTGGCCACATCTGATTCACCTGGAACCGTTAGCTCTGTCTGGGGATTCCATGAACAGCATCAATTGAAAAACAAACCTATCACTAAAATCAAAAACATTTAAAAAATATTAAGAATGCAAATTAGAAAACATTAGGGAGACAGACAATCGAACTTCTTCCGTTTAGAGAGTGCCTCTTGAAAGACTAATAGCCACCTAGTAGGGCCAGGCCTGTAACTGCAGGCCTGGGCTTGCATTCCAGGGCTCCTGTCATGTCATCCCATCCTACCTGTCCCAGATCTGAGGAAGGGAGGAGCTCCACAGAGAAGAGCCTGGGGTCCTAGAGATGATGCAAAGGTCCAGGTATGACCTATGTCTCTTAGTGCAAGAGATTTTTTGGGTTTTTTTTGTTGTTGTTGTTATTGTTGTTTTGTTCTTTTAAACTCATTTTATCTTTCCATGTCTATCAAGTGTTTATAAGCCAGGAAACTAATTCATGAACTTACTGTTTATATATTATATGAACTCATGTTGTTATCATGTTTGGGCTGATGTTGTCACATCTTAGGAATGACTATATCATATGGCAATACCTCTGAAGAAACAACCACATTTACTGTAAACTGGAAGGCTTATTCTCCTGTGAGCTGAACTGAGCATATTGTACTCTTGGCTGTCACTATTTCCAATCTGCCTTTGACATGACTGGATCTGCCTGACTTGATGTGGAGAGGCCTCATCTTCTGCTACTGTAGCTGGGGTCAGCATGACATCACTGAAAGTCACTTCATTGTGAAATAAATGTCACTAGAAAGGATGTCGTTCACAGAGCTTTGAGGACACTTTAGCACGACCAGATGAGGAGTAAAAGAAGAGAGCTGTCAAAACTCAAAGGTGGACATGAAGGCATACAAATGGCTTCAGAGCCTGCTACCCAGAGATCTTTCACTGAGAATATGGGCAATGCTCAGTTGGGTTGTCTTTCATAAAACATGGAATACAGAGTTTCCTATGTGTTCAAACTGTCCCAGTCAAGTTGGGAAATAAAGAAAAAGGATAAAGAACCAATTCAGTTAACATAACAAAACCATCACAGGATTGTGGAGCCCCTATAGAGTTTTGTAGCTTAACAATTGTGTTTTTAAGCCATATATCACTGACGGCGCTCCAGTGGTGAGTTATAATCATACATCACAAGAGGGATCACACTCTTCTGATATATGGGCTCTGTACATCATCTGAGCACCACGGATGTGATGATGTATTGCTCTGAGCCACAATGAGCATTTAAAGGAGCTTTTAGCAACCAGACAGTTTTAAATTTCAAATTTTCCAAAAATCAAGGTCTTTTCAAGTCAGATAAAATCAAGGCGAGGGAATGTGCTGCTGTATAGAGTCACCGAGTCTGAGAGCCTGCCAACCTGTCATTGCCTTTTGGCTTCAAGCTCAGGAGGCGTGAATAATTGGCAGGCTCTTTTTTTTTCACCCCTCCCTCATAAGAAAGAAGTCTAGGGACCTGAACAAACAGAAGCAAATGTCAATGCATCTCTTTTGCCAAACAGTTATCCCTATCTTCCATACTGCAAGCATGAGCCGCTCATCACCATCTCAAGCACTGCCTAGCACGAGATGATGTGATGGTGTGCTGGCTAAACCCAGGGAGATTGTTTCTGTTTTCTTTACTTCTAGAAGCTCTTCTACTGGAATCTAAAACAAAACAAAGCAAAAGGAACAGGTAAAAAGTAGATCAACTTCCTAACCATTGCTCTCAAACTCCAAATAAGGTAGAAAAAGAGCCTTTTCTTACATTTGTTTGTAAGACACAGGAAGTTCTGACAGCAAATGAGAAAAATGAAGGTGAATGATATACAGGCTTCTTGCCCAGAGGTGGACATGGGAGCTACTGTCACAGTTCAGTTATCTGTCCTATTTTAACTTGTTAATAAGATAGTAATGCAGCTTCCGAAGAAGTAATATGGCTTTACGAGAATGTATCCACTTTGATTAAGACCTACCTGTGGGGGTGGGTATGTTCAGAGTAATTACTATCAATTAAGAAAACAGGTGTTGGGAGAACTTTTCTCCCCTTATTCAAAATCTCACCTCAATAAGTAGAACAATATGAAAATCTCCCTACTGTTTGATAATAGACACTAGTAGTAACATCGAGAGACAATTACTTTTCCAGTAGTATCTTCCTTTTTCCTTCACCAAGTGTATTAAAGGAAAGAACAGTGATAGATACTGCCATGTGAAGAGAAACATCTGGATGTTAGGAATTAACAATATTATTTCTTTGGCTCCTGCCAGTATATTCCAACTCTCAAATTATTATAGGTTTTTGGCACCTACTTCCAAACAATTTCCTATCTTGAAAAAAGGTCCAAGCTCCCTTTCTTTTATAACAGAGGGCTAATATATAATAAGGGTAATAAAATATGGTAAGGAATTCATCACCTGCTACTTCAAGGCTGCCAACTGAATGATGTGATACAGATTTCACATCTCCAAAGATAGGTTCTTGCACAAGTTGTTAAGTGAATTCAAAAAATCTATTTCTTTTCTTCTCCACAGAGAGATAATACAGTTGAAATTCTTTTTCATAAGGTAAAAACATTCATCTATACATGCATAGTAATATTATACCACCAATCTATCCACCATTTAAAAGTTGTTCTTCCTTTTATTAGCTATTATTGTTATGAAAATGCTATACACCAAGAACTATGCTTAGCCATATATACATATATTATATGAACACACATAAGCAGAACCCTACCAAACACTATGACTTGGGAATTGTTCTTAGTCCCCTTTACGTGTATGTCTCCTTTTAGTGCTCTCTCTCTGCTGTGGGATGGTCTGTATGTCAAATCTGTTGCTCTGATTGGTCAATAAATAAAACACTGATTGGCCAGTGGCCAGGCAAGAAGTATAGGCGGGACTAACAGAGAGGAGAATTGAGAGAACAGGAAGGTGGGAGGATACACTGCCAGCGGCCACCATGACAAGCAGCATGTGAAGATGCCGGTAAGCCACAAGCCACGTGGCAAGGGATAGATTTATGGAAATGGATTAATTTAAGATATAAGGACAGTTAGCAAGAAGCCTGCCATGGTCATACAGTTTGTAAGCAATATAAGTCTCTGTGTTTACTTGGTTGGGTCTGAGCAGCTGTGGGACTGGCGGGTGACAGAGATTTGTCCTGACTGTGGGCCAGGCAGGAAAACTCTAGCTACATCTCTCTGTCTCTCTGTCTCTCTGTCTATCTGTTTGTGTCTGTGTCTCTGCCTCTGTGTGTGTGTGTGTGTGTCTTTGATTGGGAAAATGAGATAAGATTTAGCAAACTGCACAAGGTCATCAAGCTGATAAAGTGGCAAAGCTGAGGTTCTAAGTAGAACCATGAAATACTGACTCCCATTTTGTCTCATATTAAGGAGAACGTCTGTGATGCACATTGTAGCTCATGTGAATAGTTCAAAGTTAGACCGTCAGCTGTAAGCAGGCCAGTGGTATCACAAAACATCACCCCCTTTCATGGTACAATATTCTAGTTTGGGTGATAATTTATATTTTCCCTCATCAAGTTACATATTTTATGCTAGGGAATCTTACATCTGCTGATTTGAGCATTCTCATGTGACTGTAGTGGGGAAGGAGAGAGAAGGGGAGGGAAGGGTGGTTCTTAGGAAGTCCTCAAGGAACAGGTCCCTAACTTTTTAGCTTTGCCAATATGATTAAACCTCCATTGTGTTCCTAGCACAGCTGTGAGAGAGAAAAGAAACATTTTAGAATAAAACAGATCCCCTCCACTCTTAAACAGAAACCTCAAGCACTGTAGAAATTTCAAAAGTTGAGTACTCTGTTTATTTTCATAAAGGAAGCAATAGTTTCTCTGCTACTCATTAAGCTCGCATCATGTACCATGTACTATACTCCAAGAACTGAGATAAGCACTTTATCTATAATATCTCAATTATTTATCACGAACTTCCATGACATACATCATCAGATCATTGCCATTGTTGACAGATGTGCAAATGGAGGCTGATGGAAGTGAAATGAGTAATCTGCTCACTTTCAAATCCACAGTGTGACATCCTAGTACAGCAAAACGCAGACTAGCAGAAGTTCCAAACCCTCTTCTGACACTACTGACCCTCGAGACACAACACTCATCTGCAAGGAAGCCCATGGGAGGGCTTTATAACATACTTGAGACCTGTCTTTAAAATATTCTGTAGTATCTTTTGGCTCCCAGTTGACTTTCAGTGGTAAAATAGCTCCAAGTTCTTAAAACTAATTGGCAAGAAGAGAGTACGTTTACAATCACTGCCCATAAAGAGGTAGACAAGCCCAAAAAAGAATAAAACCAACATAGTCAAATATCAGGGACCTGAGATGAAGCCAGTCCCTACTGTAGCAGGTGATGCTGAGGTGACAGCAGAGGTGGAATCTAGGGAAACTGCTTTAGAGAAGAATCTTCCTGTTAGCCAGAACGCAGAGCTCACAGGGCCTCTTGGAATGTGTTTGCTTTTGTGGATGCCAGGCTCTTACTGTTACCACTAGAATCCGGGAAATGTTACTTGAACATTTTGTTTATCTTCCATTATTTTGGAATTCTGGGATATTCATTATTGTGGGTTTCTCCTGTTTTTTTTT
>CABHPR010125092.1:351-16849 GCA_902168415.1 Peromyscus melanophrys
AGTGCATGGAGCAGCAGCAGCTGGCATGGTCGGATCAAGGGAGGAATGAAGGGTTTCCAAAGCTTCATGGTTTCAGACAGTAACATGAGTTTCATTGAATTTGTCGAGCTGTTCAAATCATTCAGGTAGGACGCGGGCTTTCTTCTTACTCTTTCTGGGGCCTACAGTTAGAGGACAGCTCTAAACGGGAGGTGTTTTCCATTCCCCCCTCAGCGTAAGGAGCCGCAAGGACCTGAAGGACATCTTTGACATCTACTCTGTGCCCTGCAATCGGTCTGCCTCTGAGTCAGCACCCCTGTACACCAACCTGACCATTGAAGAAAACACCAGTGACCTTCAGCCTGACCTAGGTTGGTTTAACATTTTAGGACTTCCCTTTGGGAACTTTCTCTCCAGAAACCAAGGTGGGAGATCCAGTCAGACAAACGTTCAGCCTGTTACTTATGGTGTGCTGTTACCTGGAGCTTTTTGAAACACTGAGAATTGTTTCCAAGGTCATTTGGTGGTGAGGGGTAGGCAGGTGCTGTGGGAAATGCATTGTCACGTGGTTCTTTTGGCACTTAGTTAAAACTGTGGTGTTTAACTAAGAATGCCTTCTGGTCACCCTGACAACCTTGCTTCCTTTCCTAACCATTTCCAAATGCCCACAAGGTTTGGACTGTGTCTGAACTGAGAAACACCAGTATCTGTCCTACCCATAGGTAAGTACTTACTCAGGCCCAGGCAGTGAATGTCTGTTCTTTGTTAAGGCAAGTCTTTGGTCACCTCAGCATAGTGCCCTGTCTGAACATCGAAAATGTTTTTCCTTCTTTGTAACCCAGAATGTCTCCTTCTATCCTACTTACACATTTTAGTCACCCATGAATTTTTAAGCCTATCATTTTTCTCCTAAATTCTTGATAGAACTATAAACACAAAATAGCACACGTGTGCACGTGCACACACACACATATATACACACACACTACCCTTTTTTCATGTACTTACTTCGTAATTACTTATAACCTTATATTCCCTTATTAACTATTGTACAGCTCTCAAAACATGCATATCTACAGACTAACCAAGTAACTACATCTTTTAAATCATCATATTTTATCTTATAGACCCGTTGTAGGTTTCTGGAAAATGAGAAGAAATCATAGAGTTTCCATACACCGGCCCCCTGCACACCTGTGTGGATATCTGCCCCCCCACACTTTCCCTGTTTGTAATGCCCGGCATTAGTAAAGTGCCGTCGTTACAGTCCAGTCACGGTCAGTACATATTGGTAACTGGAGTCCATGGTTTTCCTTAGAGTTGTACATTCCATGGGTTCTACAGACGGTGACATGTATTCACGACAGTCTTAGGTAGAACAGCTTTGCTACCCTGAAAATCTCTGCCCCACCTTTTCAACTCACCCTCCTTCCCTGTAAGTTCCTGGTTGTCACCAGTTTTGTTACTATTCCTTAACTGTGCCTTTTCGGGGATATATCATAGCATTGGAATCCTACAGTCTTTTAGGATGAGGTTTTGTCACTGGGCAATGTGCATTTACATTGCTTTTTTTTTTTTAACTCAATGGCTAATTTATTTTTAAATTGAATAATATTCCGTTGTATAGATATGCTGCTATCAACATTTGTATGCATAATTTGATCTGGAGATAAGTTTTATAACCTTTTGACTAAGTACCTGAGAGTGCTAGATTGTATGGTAAGCCTCTGTTTTGCTCAATAAGAAATTACCACATTGTCTTCCCAAAAGGCTAAAATTGAAATAACTAGCCCTGCCAAGTTTTTCGGAATGGGAGCAATGAGAACCTTAGAACACTTCTGGGTAAAATGTAAAATGTCAGTGTGGTGACTTCTTGCTGAACAAAACATACTCTTTACGTAGGGTCCAACTATGCTCTTTGATCATTTACCAAAATGAATTTTTTATTCTTCTACATATTATATTTATTGTTCCAGAGTTGCTATTACCAAAATGAATTTTAAAATGGTATTGATGCCAAATCTGTATATAGATGTTCATAATTATAAATTTAAAATTACAGTAAAGATTAGGAGTATGGTTCTTTGGTCTCTACCAAAAGAAAATTTTAAAAGCAGTTATTCTCAAAACAAAACAAAAAAACCTGGGATGGAGAGATGCCTCAGAGTTGAAAATATTGCTGACCTTCCAGAGGACCCAAGTTCAGTATCCAGTACCCATATCGGGTGGTTCACAACCATCTGTAACTATAGTTCTAGGGGTTCTGACACGCTAGCCTTCAAGGGCACCTGAACTCACATGTACATACCCATCCACAAACACACACACACTCATAATTTTTTAAATCTCTTATTCAATCTGAATTTGGCCTAGATGTGGTGGTACACATCTTTAATCCCAGCACTCAGGAGGCAGAAGTAGGTGGATCTCCATGAGTTTGAGGCCAATCTGGTCCACAGAGTGAGTTCCAGGCTGAGCATCTTTCTAGCCCCTAGGTTCTTTTATTTTTTCATTGGTTCATTTTGTTTTTCCCTCTACCGTGGGAAGCCGGCAATACATACTGACTTTGGCCTCTTATTTAAACAGAGTAGAGTTTCACCAGGGCATTGACTCCCTAACACCATTATCTCCAGATGAACTCTGTCAGAAGGCTTCTGGGTAATCCATTGCTGTGGGTGGCTGTGTTTCAGATTTGCTGACCAGAAACGTCTCAGACTTGGGGCTGTTCATTAAGAGTAAACAGCAGCTTTCTGACAACCAGAGGCAGATATCTGATGCCATTGCAGCTGCAAGCATTGTGACTAATGGCACTGGGATTGAGAGCACATCCCTGGGCATATTTGGGGTTGGCATCCTCCAGCTCAATGACTTCCTGGTGAATTGCCAAGGAGAACACTGCACGTATGATGAAATTCTCAGCATCATCCAGGTATCGTGTCTATGGCATGCCTCTGACTGATCTGATAATTTGATGCTAAACATTTGTTCTATTGATGCATCTTCCCAAGGCCTTCATATCTGAGGTCCAAATAGAGTTTCTTTTAATGCCAAGTCCATAGGTATTCTTATTTATCATGTAACTAACATAGGTCCTAGGGCATCTCTGACTCAATGACAATTACAAGGAATTTGTGTCCAATTCTTTCTTGCTGTTCTAACACATACAGCAACCTATATTTTCAACCTGTCACTTAACACATATTTGTTAGCTCCTGCTCTGCAATCTGTATTCCAAGAGCTGGGAATATAGTACCGGATAAAGCTCTTCTGTGCAGCTTACATTCTGGTGTGTGAGGCAAACAATAAACAAATATGTAATTTCAAGAATGAGTTGTTTTTTTGTTTTTTTTTTTAATGAGCAGGGTAGTGATAATAAGAAGGCTGAGCTGGAGAGGGGCATTTGGGCTGAGTTCTGAGTGAGTTAAGTCATTTGAAGTTCTGAGGGAAAGAGGATTCTCAGAGAAACATAAGCAGCTAGCTCAAACCCTGGGGCAGGAGTGAGGTGGGGGTTTGTGAGGAGCATCAGAAAAGCTAGTGTAATCAGAGCCAGGCAGGACTGGCAGATGCGATTTCAGGCTGGTATCCAAAGACCAGCTTGTCTAGGACTTTTAGACCACAGGAAGGGTGGGGGTTGTCCGTGTGAAACGGGAAGCTTTGGGAAATTTTAAGCAGGGCGGGGGGTGCATGATTTATGCTTGAAGAGGTCACTGTGTGAGCCCATTTGGGAATAATAAACTGTGCTGATGAAGGATGGAGACTGCCCCAGTATTCCCAGGCAAGAGTAGACAGCTGTTTAAAGGGTGGCAGCTATAGGGAGTGAAACTTTATACTGTGGCAGGGTCACACCCAGCAGGATTAGGTTAATCACCTGATTGGGAATCCGTGGAGTAGCTGCGTAACTTTTAGATTTAACTGCTAAAGATAGTAAAACTGAGGGTCCATTGTGACTCAGTTGAATGTATGTTTGGTAGGGGATGCACCAAGAGAATGATCTCGTCCCACCCCCCACTGCTGGAAGGTAGTCACCATTATTATTCTCATCTTCACCTCAATAATGCACAGTGTTGTCGAATAAATCAGCCTTATTCTTTTCTCTTGCTCCCTTTTTTCTCTTAAGTAAATACGCTTGGTATAATAAACTCACATATAATAAATATTTTCTTTTGGACTAAAAACTACATCTTACCACTACATAACTAAATTAGTTCAAATATTTGGTTTAGACATTTCCTAATGAAAACAGAACAGCTTTTTAAAAAATGATGTAGTGTTACTTCCCCCTTCTTAGTTTTCTTTACCTAAAAAATGCATTTTTTTAATCCCCTGCAGAAATTCGAGCCTAGCATCAGTATGTGCCATCAGGGCCTAATGTCGTTTGAAGGGTTTGCAAGGTAAGTCTTCAGACTTTGCATGTCATTTAAGGTACACATTGCTCTTATGCAGCCTTAAGAAAATGTGCTTCGTCTAGGTTTCTGATGGATAAAGATAATTTCGCCTCAAAAAATGATGAGTCACGGGAGAACAAGAAAGAACTGCAATTTCCTCTCTCCTACTATTATATAGAATCTTCCCACAACACCTACCTCACAGGCCATCAGCTCAAAGGAGAGTCCTCTGTGGAGCTCTACAGCCAGGTACGGAGAATGCTGATTGAGTGTGGCTTTCAGGAAGCTTTCTTACCATGTAGCCCCCAAGTAACAAAAACTTGCCCCTGGACTCCTTTGAAGAGCTTGTAAACTGTGATGTGAAATATAGAAGCCGTCATATGTGGGAAAACAGGCTATGTACACAGAGGTTGTTTTCTTTGCTTCTTTCTGCCTGCCTATTTGTTTGTTTGTTTGTTTGTTTGTTTTCCCCTCTGTCTATACTTACCCTTCATAGTAGGCAAAGAAAAAAGGAAATCATTTGTTTGAGACCCACAGCTTTTAGATCTTAGTCCGGTCCACTCCTACTAAAATTAAATTTTCCCATGAGAAAGCTATCCAGTGATTTCACTAAATGCTAAATAAATCCATATATTGTGGTGGGAAAGCATAGTAGCAACGCAACTTTCTTACAGAGTTAATCCCAAAATGTTGTTTGTTTTGTTTTGCTTTGCAATTTGTTAGACAATCAACCCATCCCTATGGCAACCAGCTAAAGAAAAAGTAGCACAGACTGGAGGCACTCTCCTCCAGGCTGAACTTCATGGGAACGTTCTGGGAAACAGTGGACTCTCTGGACTGGGAAAAGCACATCCTTTGACCTGACCAGCCAGCTCTCAGTCATTTACATGCCTGTCTGTTCCACTGTCTGCAGCTTCCTCTTCTGGTGTCTGTTTTTCCAACTCCTCCCAGAGAGCAGGAAAGAGCCAGGTTAGGTCCAGGGAATGTGTGTGGTTCTGGGCTTGTGGGTACAAGTCTGAAAACTGTGATTATATTGTACTCACACAGCCCCAGCAGCAGTGAGATCCCTTTGTTCTCCAGATTGGTCCAGTATTCATAGTAGACTATGACACAGTTTTTCCCCCAAAGTCTGTTGCGCACAGAATGTGTGTTTTAATCTCTGAATTCTAAGGAATCTTTATAATGACATGAAAATGTGTTCTTAGAGTAGTGGTTTTCTGTGTAGGACTCTCAAGGGCCCTCAGCTGCCTATGCAGAGATGAGAAAGCCTCAGCTAGAAGGGGCAGTACCCTGGCCCAGTTCTGCTAATGGACTACTGGCCAGTCTTTTACATGCTTCCCACACTGGCCATTTATTTGCACAAAGATTTCCAAAGTCAAAAAAAATGTTTGTGGAACCAGGGAAATGGCTCAGTGAATTAGGGCACTTGCCACCAAACCTGAAGACAGAGTTCAGTCCCGGAACCCACATGGTAGAAGGAGAGCGCTCCTGCAAGTTGTCCTCTGACCTCCATACATGCCACGACATCCGTATGCACACACACACACACACACACACACACACACACACACACACACACACACAATCAGTAAATAAACAAATAAATGTGAATTGTGAAAGTTTAAAATCCACTGTTCTGTGGGAAATATGTATGTATATCTTTATATCTAAAATGCTTTCTATATGTTTTATCTATGTACACATGCACATAATCACAGTTATATCTATATCTATGTATATCTATGTACTGTATGTCCATTCCTCACAGGAAAACAATCAAGGACCATTTCTGAGCTTTGATTTCTAATTCATTGTTTGGAAAAAACTTTAAGAAAATTTTAACTTCTTAATATGCTACCCAAAGCAGAGATTACCTCGGCTTCTGAGTAAGGCACAAAGGCCCTCACATAGACTCACAGATTAATCAGACCATGTGCAGAGCCCCTTTGCTTCGCTTCTAATCCTCTTAGGCTCTCTCTGCCTTGGCCCTCTCAGTCACTTTCCATGGTTTCTCTGCTGAGCAGATGGAAAACAGCAACAAGACCTGTTCTCCTCCTTACCTGGAGTTCCCAGCCCTGGTTTTCCTTTTCTACCCTAATATGGAAACATTAGGTTGCATAGACTTTTACAAAGACTTATAACCTCTTCACGTTGAAAACCCCTATTACCAGCTGCTGACCATTCTTGCCAGTTTGGCAGGCTTATCTGAGGAAGGAAGCAATTTCATGTTGCAGGTAACATACTGACTGCATAGCTCTCTTCAGGCCAAGGCAGCATATCATAGGCACAATGGCAGCCAACTGAAACTGATGGGCTTGGGATTCTAGGCCGCAAACTACACTATGTAATGGGAAGATTCTATCGAGAGTCTCCATAAAAACTGCTAAAAGAGCACATTCCACTCTATTTTGTTGCAGAAACTCTAGTGGCCAGGACACCCCCAAAATGTATTACTGTCATGTGGGAATACTTACATGTGTTCTCAAATCACACTGTGTTAGCTCTATTGAAGATAATTAGCTCCTTGTCTTGGGTCACTGCTTTATGATAACTTTTAAGATAGTCTACAGATAAGTCTAGGAAAGATGAGAATGCTCCAAACAGATGTTACAAAGCTACATCTACAAAACTTCCAGGGCTGGAGAGATGGCTCAGTGGTTAAGAAACTGACTGCTCTTCCAGAGAACCAGGTTCAATTCCCAGCACCTACAAAGCAGCTAACAACTGTCTATAACTCCAAGATCTGACACCCTCACACAGACGTACATGCAGGCAAAATGCCAACGCACATAAAATAAAAATAAATAAATTATTTTTTTTTTTAAAAGAGTCCCACTTCCAGCCTTAGATCCAGAGTGGCCAAAAATGCTGTCCCATCTGCCATTTGCTGAAGAGGCTGGGAGATAATGTCAAAGTCAGTGTGCGAGAGTGGTCATTGGTGCCTGCTGTGCCTGGGGAAGAGGGGAGCTTATGGATTATTTGCTGTCTCTGTCCCAGTTGTGATTCCAGGCTTAGATAACCAGGCAAATTCTTGGCAATTCCTTGCGTCTATTCTTCTTACATGCTGCATTGCATAGCAAAGATGTTTCCTTAGGAGGAGGTTATGTCTTGATTGGATATTGATTGACATAGATGTTTCATCAGCTCATTAAAGGGTCAAGGGTTTAATTCAGTTTCTTCACCTCTACTGACATTTCCTCAGAGTACTCTAGCCTCTAAATTTTTCTGTGATCGCTAATTTCATTTTTTAAATCTTTACTTTTATTAAAAATAGATTCTTTTTTTCATACAGTATATCCTGATTATAGTTTCCCCTCCCTCTACCCCTCCCGGTTCCTCCTTACCTCCCCTCTCCTCTGGATCCACTCTTTTTCTGTCTCTCATTAGAAAAGAACAGGCCTCTAAGAGATAACAAAACATGACAAAATAAAATATAATAAGGTGAAACAAAAACTATCATATCAAAGTTGGATACAGCAACCCAACAAGAGAGAAAGAATCCCAATAGCAAGCACAAGAGTCTGAGACACACTTGTTCTCACAGTCAGGAGTCCCATAAAAATATTAAGCTAATTATAATGTATATGCAGAGGATCTGGGGTAGACCCATGTAGACCCTGCGCTTGCTCCTTCAGTCTCTATGAACCCATACACACCTTGCTTAGTTGATTCAGAGGGCCTTGTTCTGGCATCCTCCATCCCCAATGGCTCTTACACTTTTTCTGCCCTCTCTTCCTTGGTATTTCCTGATCTCTGAGGGGAGGTATTTGATGGAGACCTTCAATTTAGACTCTCACACTGAATAATGTCTGGCTATGTGTCTCTTAATCTGTTTCCATCTGCTTCTGGAGGAAGCCTCTCTGATGATGACTGGATACGGCACTGATCTATGAGTATAGCAGAATATCATTACGAATCATTTTGTTGATCTTTTTCCCTTTAGGTCAGTAGTGTTCAGTTTTACCCTAGCTCTATGGGCTGTCTAGTCTCTGGTTGTTGGTTACCCAAGCAATGTAAGGTGCGGGTTCCTTCTTGTGGAGTGGGCCTTAGGTCAAATCAGACACTGGTTGGCTACTCCCACAGGTTTGGTGCCTCCATTGCCCTAGCATATTATGCAGGCAGGACAGATCATACTTCAAAGGTGTTGTGGCTGGGTTGGTGTGTAGCATGAGTCTTAGAGAGTCTTATTAATAAAATCAAACCCAGGCCAGGTATTGGGGTGAACACTGGAAGGTCAGAGAGACAGAATAAGCCACAGCTATCTCACCTCGCTGAATCCTCAGCTGGTCTTGTTTCCTCAGACTGGATGCCCCGAGCCCTCATCCAGAATGGGTCTCAGCTGAACTGCTGCTAGAAGCCTGAATGCTTAACCAGGCCAAATGCTTCTCCAGGCCAAATGCCTCTCCAGGGCAAATGCCTCTAGTTTCTGGTCCTCACGCCTTATATACCTTTCTGTTTCTACCACCACTCCCTGGGATTGAAGGCGTGCTTTCTGGGATTAAAGGTGTGTATCACCGTGCCTGGCCGTTTCCAATGTGGCCTTGAACTCACAGAGATCCAGAGGGATTTCTGTCTCTGGAATGCTAGGATTAAAGGCGTATGCTACCACTGCGTAACCTCTATGTTTAATATTGTGGCTGTCCTGTTCTCTGACCCCAGATAAGTTTATTAAGATACACAATATTTTGGGGAACACAATACCACCACATTGGTGCGTATGTTTCTCTTTCAGTAGCCTACAGAGTACCTTCCTGCACCAAAGACACTAGAACATAGAGGTGAGAGCTCCATGTGGGCACCAGCTCAACTTCGTCATGTTCAATGAGTTCTATGGGAATTGTCCTCAGCAATGGGGCCCTGCTGTCACTTTGCAGAGAGCTGTCTTTTGTTTTAGCAACAGCCTGGGTTGTTTGGAGATTTCCCCTTGGCCAACAACTCAGTTGAATGCAACCTAGTCCCAAAATTGGAAGTCTTACCTGGCTATAAGAGATGGCCAGTTGAGATTCTGTACCCCCATTATTAGGAATCCTCATTAGGATCACCTGCATACATTCCAAGAAGTTTTCACTGTACTAGGTTTCCACAACACCCCTGAAAATCTCCACCTCAATTCTAGCCATCTCTCTCCCTTCACTCCATCTCCCCCAATCGCCTGATCCCTGGCTCCTGTCCCAACCTGCCCCCAGTTCATTTACAAAATATATTCTATTTCCCATTCCTAGGAAGATCCCTGCATGCCCCCCTAGAACCCTGTTGTTACCTAACCTCTCTTGGTCTGTGGATGTAGATTGCTTATCATTTACAATAGCTAATATACACTTATAAGTGAATACATAACATATTTATCTTTCTGTGTCTGGCTTACCTCACTCAGGATGATTTTTTTCTAGTTCCATCCATTTGCCTGCAAATTTCATAGTGTTATTTTTTTTAACAGCCGAGTAATACTCCACTGTGTAAATGTACCATAATTTCTTTATCATTCTTCTGTTGAGGGATATCTAGGTTGTTTCCAGTTTCTGGCTATTATGAATAGAGCAGCAATGAACATGGTTTGAACAAGTGTCCATGTGGTAGGATGGAGCATCCTTTGAGTATATGCCCAAGAGTAGTATAGCTGGGTCTTCCTAACTTTCTGAGGAATTACCAAATAGATTTCCATAGTAGCTGTACAAGTTCGCACTCCCAGCAGCAATAGAGGAGCGTTCCCCTTGCTCCACATCTTCACCATGAGCTGTCACTTATTTGTTTTAGCCATTCTGATAGGTGTAAGATGGAATCTCAAAGTGGTTTTGATTTGCATTTCCTTGATGGCTAACATTTCTTTGAACTTTTCTTTAAGCGTTTCTCAGCCATTTGAGATTCCTTTGTTGAGAATTCTCTATTTAGATCTGTACTCCATTTTTTAAATTAGATTATTTGTTTTTTTATATCTAGTTTCTTGAGTTATTTATGTATTTTGGATGTTAGTCCTCTATTGGATTTGGAGTTGGTTAAAATCTTTTCTCATTCTGTAGTCTGCTGCTTTGTCTGATTTGACATGTCCTTTGCCTTACAGAAGCTATTCAGTTTCATGGGGTCCCATTTATTAATTGTTGATCTTATTGACTGTGCTATTGGTGTTCTGTTCAGGAAGTTGTTTCCTGTGCCAATGCATTTAAGGCTATTCCCCTTTTCTCATCTATCAGGTTCAGTGTATCTGGATTTTTGTTTGTTTGTTTGTTTTTTGTTTTTTTACAATAGACATTTATTAAAAGCGAGGCAACTGCAGAGCAAATAATTCTTAAATTGTGATTCAGGTTGAAACAACTTCATAAAAACATGCTGAGACCAGGCACATCCACAGATCTCAACTACTAGATCACTTCTTTGACCATTCTTCTTTCCCTTTTCTTTCCCGAATAACCTCTTTCAGATAGGGTTCAAGGTAGAATTTATCCTCCTCATATTTTGTCCATTGCTCCTTAGGCAAGATCTGATGCCTCATGGTCAGGTCCAGGGCTCTCTTAATTCGAAACATTCTGTCATTATAAAGATCCTCAGGAAGCCTTCTTATGGCTTCTTTCACGTCTTCGGTCTCGTATACTGTATCATCTTGTGTTAACCCCAGTTTATTGAATCCTGTAGCATTATAATACCATTTTTGAAAACCATCCAGCCACTTGCTTGACACTGCAACAGCACATCAGCCCGCCATTTTGACCTCGTGCATCTGGTTTTATGTTGAGGTTTTTGATACACTTGAACTTGAGTTTTGTGCAGGGTGATAAATATGGATCTATTTGCATTTTTCTACATGCCAACATCCAGTTAGACCAGTACCATTTGTTGAAGAGGCTTTCTTTTTCCCATTGTATATTTCTGGCTTCTTTATCAAAAATCAGGTGGCCATAGGTGTGTGGATTTATGTCAGGGTCTTTGATTTGAGTCCACTGAGCAACATGTCTTTTTATGCCAATACCATGCAGTTTCTGTTACTATAGCACTGTGTTACTGCTTGGAATCAGGGATAGTGATGCTTCTGGACGTTCTTTTATTTTTCAGGATTGTTTTAGCTATCCTGGGTTTTTTGGTTTTCCATGTGAAGTTTAGAATAGTCCTTTCAAGGTCTGTAAAGAATTGTGTTGGAATTTTGATGGGGATTGCATTGAATCCATAGATTGCTTTTGGTAGAATGGCCATTATTATTACATTAATCCCTACTGATCCGTGAGCATGGGAGATCTTTCCATCTTTTGATATCTTCTTCAATTTCTTTCTTCAAAGACCTGAAGTTTTTAATCATACAATTCTTTCATTTGCTTAGTTAGATTTATCTCAAGATAGTCTATATTATTTGAGGCTACTGAGAAAGGTGTTATTTCCCTGATTTCTTTCTCAGTCCATTTGTCACTTGTATATAGGAGGGCTACTGATTTTTTTTTTTTAGTTAATCTTGTATCCAGCCACTTTGCTGAAAAAGTTTATCAGCCGTAGGACTTCCCTGGTGGAATTTTTAGGGTCATTTATATATGCTATCATATCATTTGCAAATAGCAATACTTTGACTTCCTTTGCAATATCTGTCCCCTTGATCTCCTTCAGTTGTCTTATGCTCTAGCTAGAACTTCAAGTACTATATTGAATAGATATGGAGGGACTGGCCAACCTTGTCTTGTTCATGATTTCAGTGGAATCACTTTGAATTTCTTGCCATTTAACTTGATGTTGGCTGTTGGCTTGCTGTAAACTGCCTTTATTATGTTGAGGTATATCCCTTGTATCCCTAGTCTCTCCAGGACTTTTATCATGAAGGAGTGTTGGATTTCGTCAAAGACCTTTACTGTATCTAATGAGATGATCATGTGGCTTTTTTCTTTCATTTGTGTTTATATGGTGGATTACATTTACTGATTTTCATATATTGAACCATCCCTGCATCTCTGCAATGAAGCCTACTTGATCATAGTGGTTTATCTTTTTGATGTGTTCTTGGGTTCAGTTTGCAAGTACATTATTGAATTTTTTTGCATCTGTGTTCATGAGGGAAATTGGTCTGTAATTCTCTTTCTTTGTTGAGTTTTTATGTGGTTTGGGTAACAGGGTGATGGGGGCTCATGAAATGAAATGGGCAATGTCCCTTCTGTTTCTATTTTGTGAACTATTTTGAGGAATATCAGTGTTAACTCTTCTTTGAACATCTGGTAGAATTCTGTGCTAAAACTGTCTGACCCTGGGCTTTTTTTTTTTTTTAAAAAAAACTGCTTCTATTTAAGTAGGGGTTATAGGTCCATTTAAATTGTTTCTCTGATCTTGATTAAACTTTGGTAAGTGGTAACTATCTATAAAATTATCCATTTATTTTAGATTTTCCAATCTGATGGAGTACAGGTTTCAAAAATATGTCCTTATGATTCTCTGGGTTTCCTTGGTGTCTGTTGTTATGACTCCCTTTTCATTTCTGATTTTGTAATTTGGATATTCTCTCTCCATCTTTTAGTTAGTTTGAATATGGGTTTTTCAATCTTGATTTTCTCAAAGAGTGAACTCTTTGTTTCATTGGTTCTTTGTATTGTTCTCTTTGTTTCTATTTTATTGATTTCAGCCCCAGTTTGATTATTTCCTGCAGTCTAGTTCTCTTGGGTGAGCTTGCTTCTTTTTGTTCTAGAGATTTCAGGTGTGCTGTTAAGTTGCTAGTATGAGATCTCTCCAATTTTTTTATGTAGGCATTTAGTACTATAAACTTTCCTCTTAGCACGGCTTTCATTGTGTCCCATAAATTTGGGTATTCATTTTCATTGAATTCTAAAAAGTCTTTAATTTCTTTATTTCCATCTTGATCCATTGTCATTCAGTAGAGAGTTGTTCAATTTCCATGAGCTTGTTTTGATATCCAGCACTAATCTGTGGTAGTCTGACAGGATGCAGGGAGTTATTTCAATTTTCTTGTATCTGTTGAGACTTGCTTTGTGTCCAAGAATGTGGTCAATTTGGAGAAAGTTCCGTGAGGTATCGAGAAGAAGGTACTTCTTTTTGGGTAGAACTATCTGTAAATATTTGTTAGGTTCATTTGGTTTATAATATCTGCTTGCTCCAGTATTTCTGTTTAGTTTTTGTCTGGATGATCTGTCTATTGGTAAGAGTGGGGTATTGAAATCTCCCACTATCAGTGTTTTTGAGTCAATATGTGATTTAAGCTGTTTCTTTTACAAACTTGGGTGCCCTGGTGTTTGGGGCATAGATGTTAAGAATTGAGCTGTCATCTTGGTGGATTTTTCCTTTGATGAGTATGCTGTGTCCTTGCCTATCTCTTCTGATTAGTTTTAGTTTGAAGTCTATTTTCTTAGATACTAAAATGGCTACACCCACTTGCTTCTTAAGTCCATTTGTTTGGAACATCTTTTTTCAATCCTTTACCTTGAGCTAATGTCTATCTTTGATGTTGAGATCAGTTTCTTGGATGCAGCAGAAGGATGGGTCCTATTTTCATATCCATTCTGTTAATCTGTGTCTTTTTATTGCAGAAGTAAGAACATTACATTGAGAGATATCAATGACCATTGATTGTTGATTGTTGTTGTTGTTGTTGTTGTTGTTGTTGTTGGTGGTGGTGGTGGTGGTGGTGGTGGTGGTATATGTGTGTGTGTGTGTTTCTTTTCTTTTGATTTTGCTGGTATGAGATTATTTATTTCCTATGTTTTTGTGTGTATAGTTAGCCTCCTTGTATTGAAGTTTTCCTTCTAGCACCTTCTGTAGGACTGGATTTGTAGATAGATATTACTTAAATTTGACTTTATCATGGAATATCTTATTTTCTCCATCTATGGTGATTGAAAGTTTTGCTGGGTATAATAGTCTGGGCTGGCATTTATGGTCTTCTAGAGTCTGCAGCACGTCTGTACAAGCCCTTCTGGCTTTTAGAGTCACCATTGAGAAGTCAGCTATAATCCTAACAGGTCTGTCTTTAGATATTACTTGGTCTTTCTCCCTTGCAGCTTTTAATATTCTTTCTTTGTTTTGTATGTTTACTGTTTTGATTATTATGTGGTAAGGAGACTTTCTTTTCTGGTCTAATATATTTGATATTCTGTATGCTTTTTGTACCTTTATTGGCATCTCCTTCTTTAGGTTAGGAATTTTTTTTCTATGATTTTGTTGGAAACATTTCCTGGGCCTTTGAGACAGTTCTTCTCCTTCCTCTATACTTACTATTCTTAGGTTTGGTCCTTTTATAGTGTCCCAGATTTCCTGAATGTTTTGTGTCAGGAGTTTTTTAGATTTAACATTTTCTTTGACCAATGTATCCATTTCTTCTGTTATATCTTTGACAACTGAGGTTCTCTCTTCCATCTCTTGTATTCTGTTGGTAAAGCTTTGTAGTTCAAGTTCAAATTCCTAAATGTCTCATTTCCAGAACTCCCACAGTTTGAGTTTTGTTTTTTTTTTAATTCCATTTTCAATTTCAGGTCTTGAACAGTTTTACTTATTTTCTTACACTGTTGTTGTGTTTTCCTGGCTTTCTTTCTTTTTTAAAAAATTTTTTTCTTTTTATTAAGAGATTTTCTATTCATTTTACATACCAACCACAGATTCCCCTCTCCTACCTTCTCCTGCCCCCCAGCTTTCCCCCCCCAACCCATCCCCCATTCCTACCTCCTCCAAGGAAAGCGCCTATGGTGAGACACTTTCCTGGCTTTCTTTAAGGTATTTATTAATTTTCTCCTTAAGGACCTCTCTCATCTTCATATAGTTGGTTTTAAGGTTCTTTTCTTGTGCTTCAGCTCCTGAATATTGGAATATCCAGGGCCTGCTGTGGTAGGATAGCTAGGCTATAGTGAAGGCATATTACCTTGGCTGTTATTGATTGTGTTTTTATGCTGGCATCTAGGCATCTGGGTTTGGGCTGAATTGGTCTAGGTGCCGATTTCTGAGTTTGTCTTTGTTAGGTGGGTGTTTTGTTCCTTGGTTTCTGTTTCTCCTCTGGATTTTCAGAGCGTGTGATTGCCTGTTTTCCTGGCCTGCTCAGCTGGTGTGTTCACAGGGAATGCCTGCTGGTGTTGGAGGCTGGGTAACTTGGATAAGTTGGGGGAAGGAAGGTTTGAGAAAGGTCTTTGTGACTCCTTGGGGATGGGGACAGAGAAGAAAGGGAGACTGCAGCAGGTTTCCAGCTACAGAGCTGGGGATGATGACTTGGGGGATAGAATCTCAGGAGCAGCAGGAGAGGTGTGGGTCTGCCTTCAGCCTACTTGTTGCCCTGGGAGGAGCAGCCCTTGGGTTAGCAAGGAGTGCCTGCGGGAGTTGAGATCTGATACAAAGCAACAAGTTGGGGAAGGAAGGTTAGGAAGAGAGGGTTTGTGGGATCCACAGGCGATGTGGGCAGGAATGAGGGAAAGCTGAAGCTGGTGTTCTATTTCAGTGCTAGGATGGAGACTGGGGAATTGAGTCTGGTGGAACGGAGAGAGAGAAGAAGGTCTGCCCATGGCCTGTGGTTTAGCAGAGGGTGCCTGCTAGAGTTGTGGGATAGGATATAGCTACAGGGGGTGGTCTGTGGGCTCCACAGGCAATGTGGGCAGCGGGGAGGGAGGGAGGGCTGCAGCTGGAGTTCAGTTGCAGCACTAGAGACAAGACTGGGGCGTTGAGTGTGGGAGAACAGAGAGGCCTCTAATTGTAAGATGTTCCATTTCAAAGAATGCAAGGTACTTTTAAACATAAAAGAGAGAGAGATGACATGTTCTTACACCCACTTTACCTTCCAACAGTCTTCATTTCTGATAAACACTCTTCTCACATTGATTTGTTCTCTCCATCCCAAGCCCATAATTATGGCCTTTGACCCAAATGCCAGTTATCTGTTTTCCATTTAATATCCGTCTGCTTCATCCATAAATGCAAATGCTGACTGATGTGACCTGTGTGTTTGGTTCAGTTTGAAGCTTTAACTCCTGGTGCTCATCTGGGGTGGATTCATTGATCACACAGGTCCTCTTGCAAGGATGCAGGAGCATAGAGCTGGACTGCTGGGATGGAGATGACGGCATGCCCATTATTTATCACGGACATACACTGACGACCAAGATCCCCTTCAAGGTAATGCTTCCCATCAGATCCCAGGGACATTATCGTCATTAAGTTACTCATGCTACAAATTATACCTT
>CABHPR010125093.1:0-17552 GCA_902168415.1 Peromyscus melanophrys
AAGCTTAATAAAATGAAAATTCTGAGTTTGAGCAAAAGGGATGAAGGCTTGGGTCTAGAGTTTCCAACCCGGGGTTCTTCAGTGGATTGAATGTAGATAGAATAAAACCGGTCCTTTAGCGAGAATGAGGGTAAAATTACACCTTTATTTACAAACTAGTAATGGAACCTGACTGTTACCTTCAGTTCTGAAAGCGGGCAACAAACCACACAATAGTACTAGCAATCCTTGTGAGTTTGCCACCAATAGAAATTACATATGTTTGTGTCACGTTTACAGTTAGAGCTATCTCAAAATAGCATATCTGTTTATCGATGAATTTCTTTGAATTTGTGAGTTTCTGTTATATCTTATGTAATATGCTATAGCTGTACATGTCAAATTTTCATTTCTTAATGCATCAGTATGTATATATATTTTTTTGTACTCATATGAATTTTGTACTTAAAAGCAATCTGAGAAGGGGACCTTAAGCTTCACCAGACTATCAAAGAGGTAGATCCATGGCACAAAATAATGAAGAATTCCTGAAATAAAAATAAGCCTTGGGCCAGGCGGTGGTGGTGGTGGCACCTTTTGATCCCTGCACTCAGGAGGCAGAGGTAGTCAGTCAGTTCTCTGTGGAAGTCAGCCTGGTCTACAAATCGAGTTCCAGGACAGCTAGGGCTGTTACACAGAGAAACCCTGTCTCGAAAAACAAAAAACAAAAGAAAAGTTTTGGAGAGGACTTGGTCTTTCAGTAAGAAAGCAGGGTGTGGTGGTGGTGGTGGGGGGGGGAAGAAGCAGATAGGATGAGACTATATACATACAAAGAATGTTATAATCAAGGACCTAATTGCCCTGTTGACCTAAAACTGGGTTTGTACACCTGGCTGGCCTCTAACTTGCTGTAGCTCTTCTGCCTCTGTCTCTCTGTCTTCCCAGTGCTGGGGATGTAGGTGTATGCCACCACTCCTGGCTTTTTTTTTTTAAACATGGATTCTGGCAAGAGTAGTAGTTTTGAAAGATAGGCCAGACTGTAGATGTTTCATCTAGGATACTTGGGAATCAGCAAAATACTGTGCTGAAGAAAGGGAAGTGAGCATTTTGGCCTTTTGATTTTTGTGCTGAGGCATCCCTACACTTACAACTGGTTGAAGCCCTTCAAGCTTGTGAAAGGAGATTTTAGTATTTGCTGATTTTCTTTTTCTTTTTCCTTCTTGTGTGTGTGTGTTGTGGGTATGTATATGTTCATGTGTTTATATGTGTGCATGTATATGTTCCTGTGTTTATATGTGGGTATGTACATGTTCATGTGTTTATATGTATATGTGCATTTTTTTGGAAGCCAGAGTTTCACGTTGAATGTCTTCCTGTCTCTTCATCTTATTTTTTATTTTTTTGATTTTTCAAGACAGGGTTTCTCTTTGTTGCCTGGCTGTCTTGGAACTCATTCTACAGGCCAGGCTGGCCTTGAACTCAGATCCACCTGCCTCTGCCTGGGATTAAAGGTGTACACCACCACCACCACCACCACCACCACCACCACCACCACCACCACCACCACCACCACCTAGCACCTTCACCTTAGTTTTTGAGTCTAGATCTCTTACTGGCTTACTAGAAGCCCCAGGACCCTCTTGTCTCTGCTGCCCCAGTGAAGGAATTATAGGTACTGCCACCATGCTGACTTTTTACATAGGTGCTGGGATCTGAACTCAGAGCCTCAGGCTTGTGTGGGAAGTCCACTGCCAACTGATCCATCTCCCCAGCCCTCCTCCTCTTCTGAAAATAAATGGACTTTATTTATTGTTTGTTTGTACATTGCTGTGGATGGAACCTAAGGCTTTGCACGTGCTAGGCAAGCGATCTACTGCTGAGCTTTGAAGCCAACACCCCTTATATGGTTTTCTTAAAATCATGAAGCTAGTGTGAGCTTTACATAGGAAGAGATCCTTATTTTTCTCTCTGTGAGTGAGAAATAGCAAGCTCAACTATAATATGTCTTTGGTTGTTATTTTTTCATATAAGACAAAAAATAAACAGATTATGGAGAATCAGGAAGTTGGTAAGTCATTTTTTAAAAAATTCTTTTGGGGCTGGAGAGATGGCTCAGTGGTTAAAAACACTGGCTGCTCCTCCAGAGGAACCGTGTTCAATTCCCTGCACCCACATGGCAGCTCACAACTATCTCTAATTTCAGTTCCAGGGGATTCAACACCCTCACACAGAGTATATACAGGCAAAACACCAGTGTACATTAAATATATAAATAAATCTTACAAGTCTTTTTTTTTTTTGGTTTTTCGAGACAGGGTTTCTCTGTGTCATTTTGGTGCCTGTCCTGGATCTCGCTCTGTAGACCAGGCTGGCCTCGAACTCACAGAGATCCGCCTGCTTCTGTCTCCTGAGTGCTGGGATTAAAGTCGGGCGCCACCGCTGCCCGGCCTTATAAATAAATCTTTAAAAAAAATAAATTATATCATTCCTTTAAAAAGAAATTCTCTTTTCAGGGGCTGGAGAGGTGGCTCAGTGGTTAAGAGCACTGGCTGCTCTTCCAGAGGTCCTGAGTTCAATTCCCAGCACCCACATGGTGGCTCACAGCCATCTATAATGAGATCTGATGCCCTCTTCTGTCATGCAGGCATACATGCAAATAGAGTACTCATATACATAAATAAATTTACAAAAATTCTCTTTCGATGGGCAGTGGTGGTACACACCTTTGATCCCAGCACTCAGGAAATGGAGGCAGGCAGATCTCTATGAGTTCAAGGACAGTCTGACCTACAGATCCAGTTCCAGGACAGCCAGGGCTATGCAAAGAAACTTTGTCTTGAAAAACCAAAATAAATAAATAAATTAGTTAATTAAAAAAATCTTTCAAATTCTTCATTTTCTGGCACTCCGGTAGCACTGAGAGTGGACTCAGGGCCACAGGCATTCTGGACAGGTGCTCTATTACTGAGCTGTCTTTACACACAGAAAAACTTTACACAGCTTTTCATTTTGAGACAGGGTTTCACAAAGTTGCCCAGATTGGTCTGGAACTTGCTACATAACCCAGGCAGGTCTCAAAGTGGCAAATCTATGTGCCTTCAATCCCAGTACTTAGAAGGCAGAGGCAGGTGAATCTCCGTGAGTTCGAGGCCAACCTGGTCTACAGAGCGAGTTCCAGTACAGGCACCAAAACTACACAGAGAAACCTTGTCTTGAAAAACCAGTAGAAAAAAGGCATGCACCACCACTACCTGGCCCATGGAGTTGATGCGTGTGTGTGTGTGTGTGTGTGTGTGTGTGTGTGTGTGTGTGTGAGAGAGAGAGAGAGAGAGAGAGAGAGAGAGAGAGAGAGAGAGAGAGAGAGGGTCTCACTGTGTAGCTGTGGCTTGTGGCTTGTCTAGACTTCCTATGTAGACCAGGTTGGCCTGCTACTCACAGAGATACACCTGCCTCTGCCTCACTAGTGCTGGGATTAAAGGCGTGCGCCACTACAGTCATCTGATTTAAAAAAAAAATTAAATCTGACAATAATTAGTGTATTAGTGTAGAGTATAAATTTGCACAGGTGCCATTAGAGATAGTATTTGTAGTTTTTACTGAAGTTGAAATGAGCATACCCTGCCCTGTAATTTCACAATGTTTGTTAGGGAATAAAGATGGTAAGTGGTGAGAAAGGTAATGATATTTGTGATTTTTTTTCCCTTTCTTTTTCTAAAGCTAAAGCAGGACTGGTGATGTAGCTTAGTGGTAAAGCAGTTGTCTAGCATGTGTGAAGCTTCCAGTTTAATTCCAATAATATGCAGGCACACATGTGCATGAATTGTGATGATCCTACAGTTATTTCTGGAAAGCTGAATACAAGTGTTAAGTTGTTTTATAGTTTTTTGGTTCCCCATTTTCTGCCGTTGGACTTGGCTTTTAGAACCTATAACTTAAATTTTTTTATTTTAGCTGCATATGGTCCCAGCACTTAGAAGGCAGAGACTAGTGGATCTTTGTGAGTTCAAGGCCAGAATGGTAAGCTCTAGGTTACGAAGAGAGACCCTGTCTCAAAACAAAGAAAACACAATAAAAAGTAAAAATGCTTCCTTGTTTTGTAGTCTGTAAGTTTTTATTTACTTAATTATTTTATTTACTTACTTTATTTTGCAGTGTTAGGGATCAGGACACTCCCCCCCCCCCCCAACACACACATACACACAGCCTGTGAGGCAATTGTTATACCACTGAGCTGGACCCCAGCAGCCAATTGCTTTTGTTGTTGTTGTTGTTGTTTTGTTTTGTTTTTTCCAGACAGGTTCTCTCTGTGTAGCCCTGGCTGTCCTGGAACTCTCTTTGTAGACCAGGCTGGCCTCAAACTCACAGAGATCCACCTGCCTCTTCCTCAAGAGTGTTAGGATTAAAGGTGTGCACTACACCTGTTGTCTGAGTGTTCTTTAGGTCAGAGTCTTGTTAAACATTTTTAGCTGGGATGCTAGGGTGGTTTTAGGTCTCTCACTATGTGTCATCAGAAACACTTGATGCCAGTTTCACTATTGACCTAAATGTGACTGATTAAGGAATCTCACTAGATTTCTGTTGTAAAAGCATCTTTTTCCCTTTTTAATAAGTAATCTGTGGAATAATAATCCTTTTTACTTTCTCAAAGTCATAGTTTAGCCAGGAATTGATGGTGGGTATCTGCCTTTATTGCTGTTCACCTTATGTTTTGCTCACTGAACCTAGAGTTCACTGACTGGCTGTACTGGCTGGCAGCAAGACCCTAAGGACCCTCTTGTCTCTGCTTCCCCAGTGCTGGGATTACAAATGTGTCATCACAGGAGACTTTTTATGTAGGTAATGGGATGGAATTTAGGATCTCATGTTAGCGAGACAAGCATTTTATCCACTGAGCCATCTCCCTAGGCTCTCTGTCCCCTTTTTTTTTCATGAGCCACGATCCCACTTTGTAGCCCAGACTGGCCTCAGACTTGCTATGGCAGTTTGGGGGACCTCGTCTTCTTAAATAATGGGTTTACAAGCAGGAGTCACTATCCCTGTTTTATGATTTCTCTTGTGTAAGTACTTATAAAGGGTACTGGGGATTGAACCTAGGCCTCATACGTAGTAAGTAGGTAAGCTTATATCCCTTAACCCTCCTTTTGTGTTTTATTTTGAGATAGACATGCATTAAATTGCTTAGGCTGTCTTTGAAGATAAGATCCTCCTGACTCATCCTTTCCAATAGTTGTGATGACAGCTCTGTGTCACCAGGCCTGCTGTCCTATTCCAGACTTTATTATTTGTTTGTTGATTTATTTACTTATTTATAAAATGGTCTCTCACTGTGTGGCTATGGCTATGAATGGCCCGGAACTCTGTAACCAGGCTTTTCTCAAACACATTGAAATCTGCCTGCCTTTGCCTCCCCAGTGCTGGGATTACAGATGTGTACCACCTCACCTGGCTTTACTTATTTATTTATTTATTAAAAGCAATTTTAAAGACAGGTGTGGTGATACATGTCTTTAATCCCAGCACTGGGAAGGCAGAGGCAGGTGGGTCTCTGAGTTCGAGGCCAGCCTAGTCTACAGAGTGAGTTCCAGGATGGCCAGGGCTACACAGAGAAACCCTGTCTGAGGAAAAAAAAAAAGGTTGTTTTTTTTTTTTTTAAGTTCATTTATTGTGTGTGTGCTCTGTTTGTTTGAAAACTGTTCTCATGTAGCACAGGCTGGCCTAGAGATGACTCCGTAGCCAGGGCTGGCTTCCAACTCCTGGTCCCCCTGTCCTTCCCTCTTCAGTGCTGGTGCCCCACGCCTGGTTCACAGCCTGGACTTTCTCTCCGTGTCTCCTGTGTCTACGTCCCGAGGGCGTTGAGCTGCTCTCCAGTGACGACACAGCTCTTACAGCCTTATAAGGTAGTACGAAGAGTGTGAGAACATATTCTTTCTGTTGGTGCAGCTAACTGAATTTTGTTACTTTTAAATAGGATGAACTGCAATTTACTTAGTCTATTTTTAAAACTACTCTTATATTTTCAGAAAAGTTTAAGAGGTTTCTGAAGGTACTTCTTGGCAGAAAGACATTTATTCTTTCATCTTTTCCATTTTTCTTTCTTTTTTTATTTATTTATTTATTTATTTATTTATTTATTTATTATATATACAGTGTCCTGTCTGCATGTATGCCTACAGGCCAGAAGAGGGCACCAGATTTCATTATAGATGGTTTTGAGCCACCATGTGGGTGCTGGGAATTGAACTCAGGACCTCTGGAAGAGCAGTCAGTGCTCTTAACCTCTGAGCCATCTCTCCAGCCCCGCCATTTTTCTTTCTTTGAGACACAGTCTCATAATGTTGCCCAAGCTGGCCTCAAACTTGAGATGCTGTCTCAGGCTCCCAAGTATTGGAACTATAGACAGGTGCCATGATATCCATTTTTTTTTAAAATTCTTTCAAGGGTGAATATTGGGGAGAATTGGTTACATGTTCTAGGAATCTCAAGGGTAAAGTATTATTTTCATCCCCCACCCCCACCCCAGACAGGGTTTCTCTGTGTAACCTTGGCTGTCCTGGAACTCACTCTATATAGACCAGGCTGGCCTCGAAATCACAGAGATCCGCCTACATCGCGCGCGCCCCCCCCCCCTCCAAGTGCTAGGATTAAAGGTGGGCACCACCACCATCCAGCTCCATTCTGTATCTTTTTTTGAGTATGAAGATGAATCTGACATCTGGTAAGTATTTCTACCTGAAAGAAAAGCATATTACATAACTTACAGCCAGGTGTGGTGGTGTACACTTGTGGTTTTTATTTGTTTTTCAAGACAGGGCTTCTCTGCATAGCCCTGGTGTCCTGGAACTGGATCTGTAGATCAGGCTGGCATAGAACTCAGAAGTCCACCTGCCTCTGCTTCTCAAATGCTGGGACTTAAGGTGTGTGTCACCATGTCCAATTTGTGATATATATTTGTAATCTGAGTCATTCGGTACTGGAGGCAAGGGGAACAAGAGTTCAAGGCCAGCCTTGGCTACTGAGTGAGTTTCAAAAAACAGACACAAAAAAATCCTATCCAAACAGCAGCAACAACAAAACACTGTGTGTTGTGTGCATGTGTGCTCAAGCAAGTCAAGCAAGCAAATCAAGTCTAGGTCACAGTTCTGCTTAAGCTTGTGTATGTGTTTATACAGCTTTTTAGTAAGCTATTTTCTTAAGACAAGGCTGTGCTCAGACTCTATAATGTCTGCTCATTATCTGTCTATCCAGGAAGGTGCTTGCTTGGTCTTGCTCCTGTATAATGCTGGTACACCCACACAGAGACTAGCATGTCGTCAAACATGTCCAGTTCTTCTCCTCTTCTTCCTTCTTCTTTTGCTTACTAATGTATATTTTATTAATTTTTTTTATAATTCTTGAAGGATTAAGTAGACCAGAAAAGTGAAAATATTAAAAAGGGGCTGAGGGCTCGTAGCTTTTTCCTTTACTTTAGGATCAGAGCTAAATAGTACCCTCCCAAGCAGTTATTTGGACTAAATACTTGCTGTTTTTCTCTTTTTCTGTTTCCTTTCTGGTGCTTTAGCTCAAAGCCAGGGCCCTGCACATGTTAGTCAAGCAGTCTGCCATTGAGCTACATTCCCATTATGAGTGCTTATATGGTTTTAAAATTTTAGAAGGTTATGAGCTGGCTTACAGTTACTGCTCTTGCAGAGGTCCAGGGTTCAGTTCCCAGCACTGTGTCAGCTCACAGCTGTCTGTAATCCAGTGTCAGGGGGTCTGGTCTGTTTTTGTTTTGTTTTCGACACAAGGTTTTTCTGTGTATCAGCTCTGGCTGTCCTGGAACTCAGTTTTGTAGCCCAGGCTGGCCTCGAACTCACAGAGATCCTGAGTTCCGCCTGCCTCTGCCTCCCAAGTGCTGGGATTAAAGGCGTGCGTCACCACGGCCCGGCTTGGTGCCTTCTTTACCTCCCTGGGTACCAGACACACATGTGGTGCACATACGTACATCCAGGCAAGGAACTCATAATCAAATACATTTAAAAAAATTTAGAACTTAGAGTAAACTCATCTATTTTTAACCCACTCTGAACCATCTTAGAAAATATATATTGTGTGTAAAGGGTGTAGTACCTTGGACAGAATTTCAGAATCCTTACAAATATGAATATTTGTATATGTGCAGACATACATGCAGGCAGAACACTGTATATGTAATAAATAAATAAATCTTTAAAAAAAAGAAAGATTTATTTAGCCGAGCAGTGGTGGCACACGCCTTTGATCCCAGCACTTGGGAGGCAGAGGCAGGCGGATCTCTGTGATTTTTGAGGGCAGCTTGGTCTACAGAGTGAGTTCTAGGACAACTCGGGCTACACAGTAAAATCCTGTCTTGAAAAACAAACAAACAAAAGATTTATTTATTCATGTATTTATGTATATGAGTGCTCTGTCTTCATGCACACCAGAAAAAGGAATCTGATCCCATTATATTTGGTTGTGAGCCACCATGTTGGTGCTGGGAATTGAACTTGGTCCTCTGGAGGAGCAGCCAGTGCTCTTAACCTCTGAGCCATCTCTCCAGCCCTAAATAAATCTTTTTTTCTTTTCTTTTTTTTTTCGAGACAGGGTTTCTCCATGTAGTTTTGGTGCCTGTCCTGGATCTCGCTAATGAGTCTTTTTTAAAAAAGACTATTGCTTTTTTCTGGGGGATAGGGTGTCACTATGTAGTCCAGGCTAGTCTTGAACTTCCAGTGCTCCTGTGTTAGCCTTTTAAGTGCTGGGATTACAGGAAGGAGCCGTTCACGCCTGACCAACAGAGATTTCTGAACCAGAAAAGCCTCAGAAAGAAACAAACCGTTTTTTGTTGTTGGTGTCGGTGTTTGTTTTCTTTCTCTCTTCTTATTTTTTTAGACAGTATTTCATCTCAGAGGATAGGAAGGCTTGAGGCCATCCTAGACTGTACAGTGAGAACCTGTCAGAAGGAAAACAACTTAGTTCATCTTTTCTGCCTTTTTTAGAACCCAAAGGATCCAACTTTTTAGTTCATTTTAATTAATTAATTATTTAAAATTGGATACAAGATATCTTAGAGTTTTTTATTGCTGTAAAGAGACACCATGACCACGACAACTCTTATAAATAAAAACATTTAATTGAGGTGACTTGCGTACAGTTTCACAGGTTCAGTTCATTATCATCATGACAGGAAGCATGGCAGCGTGCAGGCAGATAGGCTGGAGCCGAGAGTGCTACATCTTGCAGGCAACAGGAAGTTGACTGACTGTCACACTGAGGGAAGCTTGAGAAAGAGACCTCAAAGCCTGCCCCACAGTGACACACTTCTTCCAGTAAGGCCACACCTCCTAATAGTACCACTCCCTTTGGGGGCCATTTTCTTTCAAACCACCACAGAAGGTCTCAATATGTAGCTCTAGCTGGCCTGGACTGTGCTGTGTACACCAGCTGAGCCTTGAATTCACTCACAGAGATCTGCCTGCTTCTGCCTTCTGAGTGCTGGTATTAAAGTAATCTAACTTTGACTCTCTATTAAAATAAAGTACACATTAACTAGCCATTTAAGGTTGTAATACTCTAACTTGGATTCCAACAGAAAATGACTTTAAGACTGAGTGTTTTTTATTTATCTATTTTGGTTTTTGAGACAGGGTTTCTCTGTGTAGCCCTGGCTGTCCTAGAACTTGGCTGCCCTGGAACTTAATTTGTAGACCAGGCTGGCCTCAAACTCAGAGATCTACCTGCCTCTGCCTCTCTATGGCTAGGATTAAAGGCACGTGCCACCACCACCTGGCTTAAAAGTATTTTTTTAAATTAAATTATTTTATTTTTCATTTTGTGTATACAAGTGTTTTGCCTGCCTACTTGTCTGTATTTTCACCATATATATGCCTGGAGCCCTTGGAGGCATGGAGAGGGCATTGAATCCCCTGAAACTAGAGTTAAGGACAGTTGTGAGCTGCTTTGTGGGTACTGGGAACTGAACCTGGATCCTTTGCAAGAGCAACAAGTGCTCTTAACTTTGGAGACATCTCTCCAGCCCCTGAGTATTTGTTTCATCATTTTAAAACATGTTAGCAGTGATAGTAAGAGCTTACACTTATCAAGTTCTTTTTCTTAGGCATTATACAAAGTATTGGAAATTATGAGTTCTATTCTATGAGGGCATTTTAATTTGTTTTAACGATTTTTTTGTTGTTGTTGTTGTTTTGTTTTTGTTTTTTGTTTTTTGAGACAGGGTTTCTCTGTGTAGTTTTGGTGTCTGTCCTGGATCTCGCTCTATAGACCAGGCTGGCCTCGAACTCAGAGATACACCTGCCTCTGCGCCACCACCGCCTGGGTCAATTTATTTTTATTTTATATGTATGAGTCATTTGCCTGTGTGTATGTTTATGCACCACATAAGTGCCCATTACTCTAGATGAGAGGAGGGCGTCTGATTCCCTGGAACTGGAGTTACAGGCAGTTCTTAGGCACCGTGTAGGTGCTGAGAACTTATCCCAGGGCTTCTGCAAAAGCAGCAAGTGCTCTTAATCCGTGAGCCATTTCTCTAGATCCAATGAGGACATGTTAATGGCTGGTTTCTTTTGAAAAGCTATGTTAGGGCTGAGGCAATGACTCAGTAGGAAAGCCTGGAACCCGTGTGAAAGTGGAGGGAGAGAACTCTGATCTATCTCCACATCTTTCCTGTGTTAACCCCCCAACACTCCCCAACCCCATAATAACTGACTTTTTGTTTTTGTTTTCTCCCAGAGAGACTTTCTCTGTGTAACAGCCCTGGCTGTCCTGGAACTCACTCTGTAGACCAGGCTGGCCTTGAACTCACAGAAACCACCTGCCTCTTCCTCCCTAATTCTGGGATCAAAGGCGTGCGCCGCCGCCGCCGCCACCACCACCACTCAGTGATAACTGTTTTTTAGGCCAGGAGGTTCCTTTTGGGTAGAAACACAGTCAATGATAGTAATGCCGATTGAAGTTTATAATGAGTACTTGTGATTATTATAATACCAACATTCCAGCTTGGAGCTGTGCCTCAGTAGTTAGAGTGCTTGTGTAAGATCTGCGAAGCCCTGGGTTTAACCCAACATTTTATAAACTGTCCCAGTGTTGTAGTGCACACTTGTAATCCCGGTCTCAGGAGGTAGAGACAGAAGTTCAAGGTCATCCTTCACTACATAGTGAATTTGAAGCCATCCTGGGCTACACGAGACTGCCTTAAATTCAATAACAAAGAAATGAAAAATGTGGTAAATGTGATAAATTGTACCTTGTGGGCTACCGCTTTTCTTCCTTTTTTGAAAAAAGATTTATTTATTTTTATTTTATGTGTATTTTATGGGTGATTTGATTGCATGTATGACTGTGTAACAAGTGTATACTGTGTCTGAGGAGGCCAGAAGAAGGTGTCAGATTCTCTGGGGCTGGAGTTACAGACAGTAGTGAGCTTCCATTTGGATACTAGGAACTGAACCTGGGTCCTCTAGATGAACAGCCAGTGCTCATAATCACTGAGCCATCTCTCCAGCTCCTTATTTTAAGTGAGTATGTGTGCGTGTAGGCTGGCAGAGGGCATCAGATCCTCCTGGGGTTGGCGTACACAGGCAGTTGTGAGCCACCTTATGTGAGTGTTCTTCCAAGAGAACAACAGGCACTATACTGGGATTAAAAGCATGCATCACCATGCCTGGCTTTTTGGTAATATTCTGGGTTAATTCCTAGCAATTTTTTCTAATTAAAAAATTATTTGTATTTTATGTGCATTGGTGTTTTTACCTGTATGTATGTTTGTGTGAGGGTGTCAGGTCTGCTGGAACTGGAGTCACAGACAGTTGTGAACAGCATGTGGATGCTAGGAATTGAATCTGGGTCCTCTGGAAGAGCAGTCAGTGTTCTTAACCACTGATCCGTCATCTCTTTATCACTTCCTCATTAGAATTTGAGGGAATTGAGATTCTTTATTTAGTCCTGAAGTCCAACTAAAACTTACCTTTCCAGACCGTTGGAAGCTTTCCGAGAAAACTGGGCAATGTCTGCACTCTGATTTGCATGAGTACTTGTAGTACTTGTTCAAGAGTGAGGCACGATTTACTTACATTTAATTAATTCTTGGCAATTTCATCCGTGCTTTTACTACATTACGGTCCCTTCTCTCTCTTAGCCTCTTCTCTTCCATCCTCTTCCTTTTCCCAACAAGTCCCAGTTCTGTGAGTGGGGCAACTGTAAGTGCTGTAAGTGGTACCCTTGACTATAAATTAAAGCACTCACAGTTGGGGGACAGTGAATGGGCTTAGTGGTTAAAAAGAGAGAGAGAGAGAGAGAGACAGAGAGACAGACAGAGACAGAGAGAGAGAGACAGAGAGAGAGAGAGAGACAGATTTTGGTTGTGTGTGTTACTGTGGAAAACCGAATTCTAAAACTGGATATAACTGGATTCTAGTCTCAACTTTACATGTTAACTAATTTGACCTTGGAAAATTAAATTGTTTTCTCTTTCCTCTGCTATATAACTCTATGTTGTAATTAAGAATACTTCCATATCATCAGATGTGGTGGCTCACACCTTTAATTCCAGAACTTGGAAGGCAGAGGCAGTGGATCTCTCTAGTTCGAGGCCAACCTGGGCTACATAGTGAGTTCCAGGCCAGTATGGTCTACATAGTGACTTTCAAGACTCTGTCTCCAAAACAAAAGAATACTTATAGATGTCTCTATGGGTAAAGGTGTTTGCCACCAATACTGAGGGCTTAAGTTTCATCCCAGGACCCACATGGTATAGGGAGAGCACAGACTCCCAGAGGCTATCCTCTGACTTCTGATTTGTACATGTGTTCCATGACACTCACTCACTCAAGTAAGTAAATGTATAACAAATTAAGGAGAAAGATTACTTACCTTCTGGAGTGGAAGTATTGGTAGAGCACATGCTTAGCATGCATTCGGCTGTAAGTCCAGCTTCCAGAGCCAAAACTAAAACAAAACAAGAAGTCATAGTATTTCAATATTAAATTGGAGGATTTAGGCACCAGCTGATGCAGAATGCAAGCTTGAAATGTGGTAGTTATTACTCTTTGTATTTCCTAAGCACCTATGTACTTACTACCACTAGTCCTTTGAAACTGCTCCACCATAACTATTCTACTTCGTGTCTCTGTCACTCTCCAGGTAGACACATTGTCACACTATAGCCCAGTCTGGTCTAACTCACTGTGTAGCCCAGGTTGGCCTTGAATTGTAGCAACTCTTATCTGTCAGCCTTCCAAGTGCTGGGAAGGATTACAACTATAAGCCATTGGCTACTGCCTTTTTTCCCCCTTATGTGTGTGGATGTTTTGCTGCATGTGTGTCTGAGCATCATGTGCATGTCTGGTGCCTGTGGAGATCAAAAAAGGGAGTTGGATTCCCTGGAACTGGAGTTACATGGTTGTAACTTGTGGGTTCTAGGACTCGAACCAGGATCCTCTGCAAGAGTAACAAGTGCTCTCAAATGCTGAGCCACCTTTCTAGCCCAGGCCACTACCTTTATATATGTTCATTGCTGGGGACTGAACCCAGACAGGTGCACCCCTAGCCAAGATCTTGGTTACTTCAAATAGGGTTTTTATAGCCCAGGCTGGTTTCAGACTCAGGGTTCATCTGCTTCAGCTCTGACTCAACCAATACTTCTGGTAGCTTAAGATAAGGTTTGCTGTTGGGTGAAAGGTAACAACATAAAAGCTGGCTTTTCCCAGCGCTTGGAAGGCAGAAGCAGGCGGGTCTCTGTGAGTTTGGGCCAACTACAACCTGGTCTACAGAGCTAGTTCCAGGACATCCAAGGCTGTTAAACAGTGAAAACCCTGACTCAAAAAACCAAAAACCAAACAGACAAACAAGCAAAAAAAAAAAAAAAAAAAAAAAAAGGTGGCTTCTCAGGGCTGAATGTATTGCTCAGTGGTAGAGTGTTTGTCATGTGAGAGGCCATAGATTCAACCTCCTGCTATGTAAAAAACTGGAAAAACAAAAACCTAGTTTTTCTTAAACAGTTCTACCTAGGAAATATATTTCCTTCACTCCACATATGAAATTAGTGCAAAATCTTAGGAGTTCAGGAAATTTGTGTAGTGAAATTTCTGTATTTTTTTTTAATTGCAGCAAACTAAAAGAAAAACAGAGTATAATGTGTGTCACAGAATGTTGGCCTGTTCTAGACCATCATGGGATTAGCTGGTGCCTTTTCTAGGCAGTAGTTGACAGAGATTGGGACACATTACAGTGTTAATGCTTTTTTCAAGTTTATGTGATTTCACTGAACCGAATGCTTGAGTTTAGGAGCTTATTATTTATGTAATTAAAAAGTCTTGTTGTAGGTGGTGGCGCACTCGGGAGGTAGAGGCAGAGGCACTCAGGATGTAGAGGCAGGTGGATCTCTGAGAGTTCAAGGCCAGCCTGGTGTACATAGTAAGTCTCAGAATAGACACAGAGAAACCCTGTCTCAAAAAACAAACAACCACCTCCCTAGAAAAAAGAAAAGAAAAAAATAAAATAATATAGAGTTCTCATAGATCCTGTATCAAGTTTCTGCTTCCTACCATTTTACACTGGTCTACTATATTTAATACAAGTAGTGAACAGTATTAACTGAAGTTCATAGTTTATTCAGTTTTTCTCATTTTTTTTTACTTCTAACATACTGTGTCCTCATTCTCTTCTAGCTAACTCTATTACATTCAGTTATCAATGTATAATTTTTATTTGAAACATCTTTCATTTGACAGTTTATTTGCAAGTAATGCTTTATTCTCAAATTTAAGGCTTCTCATCTGTGAGGCCTACTCTATTCCTAATAATGCTCTTAGTGTGAAGATAGCTATCACTTGATCTCACTTTCAGTGCTTGGGGACTAGAGAGGGACTTGGCTGATAGAGTACTTCGGAGCATGCTCGAGACCCTCAGCACCACGTGAATCCACCAGGCATGGTGGCCTGTGTCCTAGAACTGGGGAGGTGGATGCTGGAAGATCAGGCACTCAAGGCCATCTTCAGCTACACAGTGTTTTAGGCCAACCTATCTCAAAAAAACAAAATAAAAAACCCACAAACATGTAAAATAAATAAATTTAATAAAAAACAAACTAAAACACCACAAGCAAAAACAAAGTGTAGGTCCTGTGTTAGTGGGTAGTCCGTTACATCTCTTTAGTAATGACCTTGATTTTAGCCAGGTGTGGTGACACTCACCTCTAACCCCAGCACTGGAGGAGGGTAGCAGGCAGATAGATGGATCTCTGTGAGTTCAAGATCAGCCTGGTTTCATAGCTACCTAGTAAGACCACCTCAAAAGAAACAAACAAAACAAACACATGATCTTGATCTTTTCTACTTTCTCAAAGGTTGACACAACTTTGCTGTGTTATGAGGATGGAGTCTGTCTATGTATAGTGGTGAAATAATTAAAACTACACTGTTTTTCACTGAGAATAGGGACAACCTACTGCGTTGCCAATCCCCTATTTTTATTTATTTATTTATTGGTTTTTCGAGACAGGGTTTCTCTGTGTAGCCCTGGCTGTCCTGGAACTCGCTCTGTAGACCAGGCTGGCCTCGAACTCACAGAGATCCACCTACCTCTGCCTCCCTAGTTCTGGGATTAAAGGCGTGCGCCACCACCTTTGGCTTCTCGTCACTTAGGATTTACAGTCCTCTTACTGTTTTCTGTATGGGACAGATAAGGACATTGTTCTTTTTTTTTTTTTTTTAAAGATTTATTTATTTATGTATACAGTGTTCTATCTGCATGCATGCCTGCACACCAGAAGAGGGCACCAGATCTCATTATAGATGGTTGTGAGCCACCATGTGGTTGCTGGGAATTGAACTCAGGACCTCTGGAAGAACAGGCAGTGTTCTTAACCTCTGAGCCATCTCTCCAGCCCCAGGACATTGTTCTTAAATTTAGTGGCCAGTCACAGGTCACATGACAGCAGGTGTCTGAGGTCACATGTCACAAGACAGTAGGTGTCAGAGATCATCATGGTTTTTGTGTGTTTGTTTTTCAGTCAGGGTCCTGGCTGGCCTTGAACTTACTTTGTAGTCCAGGCTGGCTTCAAACTCATAGAGATTAGCCTGCCCCTGTCTCCTGAGTGCAGGATTTAAAGGTCATCTCCCCATGATGGGTAAGAGGCCAGTCTTAAATTCCTCAGATCTACTCCAGTTTTAGTTTCTCTCTGCTTTATTGACTAAAGTATCCTCTATATTAGATAATAAGTTGGATGTGGTTTCATGTTCTCTCTCTCTCTCTCTCAAACTTGTATTATTTGAGGATGACCTGGAATTTTTGATTTTCCTACTTGTACCTCCCAAGTGCTGGGATTACAATTGTGTGTGTCACTATGTCCCGTTAGCTGTCAACACTTGTACTACATGTATTCTCCTTGGAACTGCTAATGTATTTTTAGCTCAAAAATTGTACCTTCTCAGGTTATGCTTCTGCTCCATACTCCTCCGTAGAGGAAATAAACTTGCCTATTAGAGGTTGGCAACCTTTTTCTGTGGAGGCCAAATGGGCTGTAGAAGACTGGCTGCTGTTCCCCCTGCCATTCCACCATGAGAACAGTCACAGACAACGTGACTAGATGGGCAGAGCTGTGTATGACCCAGCAATCCTCACTAAGGGCTGGAAATGACTCAGTGTGCTGCTCTTACACGAGATCTGAGTTTGATTCCCAGCACCATGTTGGGTGGTTAACAACCACTTGTGACTCCAGCTGCAGGAGATCCACTGCCTTCTTCTGGCCTCTGTGGGCACCTGGGCTCACATGCACACACACACACACATGCACACAGAGTTAGAAGTCAGTCTTGAAGGGTTTTACAAGACTGAGGCTGAGGAGGTGGCTCTAGGGGAAGCTGCTTGCCTTGCCAGCCTGTCAGCCTGAGTCCGATCTTTGAAACCCTGTAGCGGTGAGAGGAAAGAACTGACTACAGATTTGTCACCCTTCCAGGGTGCTGTGGCATGTGCCATCCACCCGTATGCAAGAATAGTAATAATAATTTGAGATATGTTTCCCTAATTGGCTGACCTGGGATACTCTATGTAGACCAGCTGGCCTTGAACTTACCTGCCTCTACCTCCTAAGTGCTAGGATTAAAGGTAAGTGCCACCATGCCAGTCACAAATAAAATTTTAAAACCTTTATTAAATTAAGTGGGTCATAAGATCAAGTCATGAATCTGACAAAGGGACTGGTGGGGAGGGCAGTAGGGGTAGGAAAGAGTGATTATTGCATTGTATACATGTATAAAATTGTTAAAGAACAAACTTAGTTGTTTAAAACAAATCTCAAAAACAAAACCCCGAAACCAACCTTTAGGAATACAGACAGACAGCGGGCTAACCCTGATTTGCAAGCCATAGGTGGCCTGTCACCGCTGCACACCACTGTGGGGTGACGATGAAACAGCCTGTGTCGCCCTAGCTGCTCTAAGTGACGTTTTTACTGTGCGAGTCGAGAAGCTTAAATTAGCATCAGAATCTGATTGAATATGAATGGGTAGCATATACCGTGTGTGTGTGTGTGTGTGTGTGTGTGTGTGTGTGTGTGTGTGTGT
>CABHPR010125094.1:0-23872 GCA_902168415.1 Peromyscus melanophrys
CTAAATTAAAGTGAGGTCAATGGGGTAGGCCTAATATAATCTGCCTGGTGTTCTTATTGATGGAGAAATTAACACTTACAAATACACAGCAGAGCTTATGAAAGGAGCAAGAATGTTTCAAAGATCAGCAAGAAGGGGGTTATTTGCAAGCTGAGATGGGAAGCTTCAAGGAAAACCAGATCCAGGAGTTTATTCAAGGTCTTCAGTCCTCAGAAAGAAACCTGATAATTATCTTTCTCAATTTTTAAAATTAAGAGCAGTGTGTGTAGTCAAATTTTAAATTTAGTAAAATGCCACTTTTTAAGATGTTTGTTGTCTGACTTAAGTTGGGTAGAGATGGTCTTGAGCATGTATATTAATTATGTCTATATATGAAACTCCATTATAATATTAGACACCAAAATTTCACATATTTCAAATATTCAAAAATCCCTTATTTCAGGGAGAAATTAATATTATTAAAAGTCCAATTTAATTTCCTATATATGTAATGACAATAGAACCCCCCTGGACTTCTTGTAAACAATAAATAGCTTAAATTCACATATACAACATAAACTATAGCCTACACAGCTGAAATCGATTATTATCAACATATATTTATGGTTAATTAATTAATAAATTAGCTATTTTGATGAAAAGAGTCTCATCCTTGCTATTCCTGAGCAAATACACACAAAAAATGCATAGGACTTGATTAGTTTTCTTTTTAAAATTAGTCCTAAAAATAAATTGAATTTGATTACTTCTCTGTGGATATGTTGGTGGTTATCATCTTTCTTCATTATTTCACAGCAGAGTCCAAGGTAGAAAATTAAAACTAGAGCATTGAAAAATGCATGAATCAGATAATTTTGAATGTTTATATCTTTTATTAGCACATACAGTTGTACAAAAAGATAGAACAAAGCTATTAAAAACTAAAAATTTTATCACAAAAAAGGTACAGACTTCTCACCCAAGAGTTGTGGGCATTTTCAATAGTTAATGCAATGAGAATATGTATATGGTAAGAGAAAATAAATTGTTCAGTGATAATTTTATATGCTTTCATTTGATCCAAATTCATGCAATAAAATTGGACAACTTTTGTTTTGTGTCAGGTAATTAGATACAAAGAGATGAGAAAGAAAATTAAATATCTTCTATGTCATCAAAAACTCATCTCAAGAGAAATTGGTAGACAACAGCCACAAACAGCCAATATGTATTTTAATGTCTGCATTTGAATCATTTCCCAGGATGTTATTGACTAAGTTTTGTCTGCTTTAATTCATAGTTTTCAATCTTAGCAACATTACAAATACTTACATGGTTGTAAATAGACCCCTTTCAAAGTGATGGTATCAAAATAAGAGAGGAAGTGAGGGTTCTTATCCAATCTGACCACTGTCCCTATAAAAATAAGACATTTAGATACAAATTAGTTTCTGGGGGTGTATAATCTCAGAGAAAAGGCAATGTGAGCTTAAACTATAATGTAGCCATCAATACAATAACTAGAAAGCTATAGCAGGAACTAATCCAATAGGCTTAAGAGAAACAACTTGAGCTTAAACTTACAATATCTAGAACTATGAGAAAATGAGTTTTCATTATATACCCATTGGTCAAAGGCATCAATGACTAACAAAATAAAAGATTCCATATTTTTCCTTTAATATGCCTATTTTCTTAACAGTTAGGATAACTTGTTTTTGAGACAGGGTTTCTCTGTGTCATAGCCCTGACCATCCTAGAACTCACTCTGTAGACCAGACTGGCCTCCAACTCAAAGAGATCTGCCTACCTCTGCAGTCCAAGTACTGGGATTAAAGGCATGAGTTACCATGCTCTGCCAAGATCATCTTTTTATTGGGCTATTTGCATAACAAAATCAAGATCAAAGATACATCTCTGGAAAACAAATGTTAATGCACTCGTCTATTTTGTTATTGTGTTCAAGTGCCAGACAAAAGTAACTCAGGAAAGAAGTTGCTCATTTTATGCTGCAGTGCCAAAACACCTACTTATCCATTCTGGTAGGAAAGACATGGGTCAAGGACTGTGAGCCAGACAGGCATTCAGCAACTGTGGTGATTTGGAAAAGAATGTCCTTGATAGACTCATATATGGAAGTGCTTGGTCACCACTTAGTGAAACTGTTTGGAATGAATTAGGATGTGTGGCCTTGGAGGAGGTGTGTCACTGGGTTGGCCTTTGAGGTTTCAGAATCCCACACCCGGCCCAGTGGTTCTCCCTATTTGGCTGCTGCCTGGGAATCAGGATGCAAAGTTCTTAGCTACTGGCCCAGCATCATGCTTGTCTGCTTCCCAGCGCGGTGATAGTGAACTAACCATCTGAAACTGTAAGCAAGCTCCCAGTTAAATTCTTCCCTTTACAAGAGTTGCCTTTGTCAATGTGTTTCCTCAGAGACACATAACAATATGTAAGACAGCAGCCCATAGTGAACGGATTTCATCCACACAAAGGAGAGAGTGGGAACAAGAAATAGAGCCTGACCATGAACCCTCAAAATCTGCCCCCAGAGACAAACTGACTCCAGAAAACATGCCAATCTGAACATCCCATAAACTTCCTAAACAGCACCACTAAATTGAGCCAATGTGTTTAAAAGTACATGAGCCCATGGGGACATTTCTCCCTTAGATCACACCAGTTCAGATCTAACCAGGATAGAAAGAATGATAAATATGGATGCTTTTATGACTATAATAAGTATTTGTTCTATGTGTTGCAAGAAGTAAGGATATGATTTAAAGGTTTGGAAAGGCAGTTCTCTATTGTAGAGTTATTTGAAATACATCTCTTCCTAAAGGCTAAATCAGGTAAGAGCAAAGAGAAAAGATATGAATGTAAGAAAAACCACTGAGTCTTTCTTAAACATATATATTGCTGGATGGATTAAGGGTGACAGGCAAGGAGAGAAGAGCTGACTGTGGTGATATTGTGTTCCCCAATATATTGTGCACCCTAATAAACTTATCTGGCATCAGAGAACAGAACAGCCACTAGACAGACATAGAGGTCAGAAAATGGTGGCACACACACCTTTAATCCTATCACTTGGAAGGAAGAGATCCATGTGGATCTCTGTGAGCTCAGTTCCACACTAGGAACTGAGCCAGGTGTGGCGGCACATACTTTTAATCCCAGAACTTGAGATTTCATATCTTGCTTGGGAAAGACACAAGGCTTTAGTCCCAGGAAGTGATGGCAGGAAGCAGAAAGGTATATAAGGCATGAGGACTAGGAATTAGAGGTCTTTTTAAGCCTTTAGGCTTTTAGCTGTGGTTCAGCTGAGATTCATTTGGATGAGGACTCAGAGGCTTCTAGTCTGAGGAAACAGGATCAGCTGAGAAGATGGCGAGGTGAGGTGGCTGTGGCTTGTTCTGTTTTTCTGATCATTCAGTGTTCACCCCAATACCTGGCTCTGGGTTTGTTTTTATTAATAAGACCTTTTTAGAATCATGCTACAGCTGACTGTTGGCAAATTGAGGAGGAAAGGGATCAGTTGAATAAAGGTTATTACCACAATGTCAAAAGTTACAAAAATTGTTTTATTACTATGTTCCTGTAGTGTAATACTAGTAGTTGGTTTTCCCTAGTATCTTTGACCTAGGGGATGACAGTGAACCAACCATCTGAAACTGTAAGCAAGCTCCTAGCTAAATTCTCCCTTTTATAAGAGTTGCCTTGGTCAATGTGTCTCTCGGAGACATATGACAATATATAAGACAGCAACCCATAGTGAACAGATTTCATCGTCACAAATGTGAGTTTACTACCTTATCAATGCCAGGTATCAATTCAATCCCATGGGGTGGGTCTTAAATCCAATTAAAACTCTGTTTTTTTTACTCCCATAACATGTGTGCTCATACTATTGCACCAATATATCTTTCAGGCAAGTCTCTGTTGTAGGCCACAGGGTTTGTAACTGGGTGATATGGATGTTTGCTTTTTCTTCCAGTAGAATGCAAAGTACATTCCAGCACCATGACCAATTGTCTGTAGGGATGAAGCTTCAAGTTAGGCAACAGCACATCTTTTCCATGTTTGATGAAGCAAATTAGTTTCATCATCTTCAGAAATATGACCATACCATAGGTTACAGAAAATAACCAGTACTGCCTTGGCAGTAGCCTGTGATGTTTGGGGTGTGAGGTCCATGGCATCTCTTTGGACAATGTCTCAACAAGATGCATCCCATTCCTTTCAATGAAGATTTTACTTGGTGGCATAAGATGTCTAGTTGGGGGACTGTCTACCCCATTATATGGTGACTCTATTTAAACCCCTTTTACGTATTATAGGAAGTTTTCTTACACTTTTTTGTTTTATCTTGCTGCTCATTGAGTGTAAACACTGCCATGGTTTAGTTGCCATGGGAACCTGGGAGAGTGGGACCTGAAAATGACTAAAGTCTCATGTAATAGCCACCTTTAGTCAGAGCACCAGACAATTTATACTCTGAGGATTCAGAAGAGTCGTCTGAGTAAAGTGTTCAATCACAATGACAAGACACATGTGGCAAGAACATGTTTTTCCATAGAGACATGTAAGCAAACAACAGTAGCCAGGAGTAATGAGTAATTTAAAGTCAAGTGACTCCTACCCACTATACCTGGGAATGAGAGCACATTCGAAGACCAACTCATTTATGGAGAAACAGAAATTACAAGATTCTTCTCTTGCTTACTTTGAGTTTTCTCACAAGGTCTCAGTAATCTCCATACACAGCTTCATTCATGGACCTTCTTTCCAAAAGTTGTTCATATTTTTTTTTTAGCATAGATGGGTTATCATCATCTTAACAACCCATGTGAGATGTTAAAACAACAAGAAAAAAGGTAATCCCAAATTTTCCAACTATTAATCATGATTAATGACTGAAGAAGAAGAAGTGCTCATTGCGCTGGCTTCACCACCCTGTACTACATTCATGTATAGATTTACCGTGATGAACCTCATAACGATATTCAAATGTCATGTCCCAAGATAACTGAAAATGCTGAAGACTATAGTCAATACAGGAGACTGCATTTCACAAAGACGGAGAGTTTCACTCTTTAATAGTAAGTATTCGGCAAAGGCATGAAGGTCCATCAGATTGATTTACCTCAATCCTGACTGGCCTGTGAAAAGAGTATAGAATTCAGGGAAACTAAGATTATCTACTATGGTTAGAATTAATGTATGAGATTCTACCCTACATATACCATACATGATAAGACTACTTAGCAAGTTCCCCATCTACAGGAAAGTTCATGCTCTCGTAGATCTTGTTAGTGCCTGTAATCATTCTACAATTGAAAGAAAGAAAAAAATACCAGTTTTTGAATGGATTCTTGTGGTATTCGTCACTATCTATTCAGAATATTTAAAGGGCTGAATCTAATAAAAAATATTGGGAAACCAGATCTGTTTGTTATTATAATCAAATTTACTTATTATAGTTTTGATAAGATATATAGCTTCTCAGAGAGAAAATGCAAAACATTTGATACTATGAAAGCACATATTATTAGCTAGATATAGTTAAATATATTTACTGAATAAATAGCCCAGACTGACAGTTATATTTAATGAATAGCTATGAGTCCTAAGAAATATGTTATAGATGGTGCATACTAAAATAGTCTGTGCAGAATCAGGTAATGTCCACCACCCAAGTAAAGTTAATAAATTTTGGATGAAGAACACACCACATATATTTATATTAATATCCCAGTAGTCAGTGTGATAAAAAACAAAATCTAAATTTGGGTAAGAAAAATTGAAAGAAATGCTTATTATATTGCTCATGTTGAGTGATAAGCTGGCATTAGCAAATCTTTTGTAGTGCATGTCTTATATAGCAGTTATTCCTGTTGCAAATCTGTGAAGTGTCAAGTGCAAGATTCTCTTAAAAATTGTTGAAGATATTAAAGTAGTAACTTCAGACCTGAAGGTAGACAGATCACAGTCAACTGTGTGGTCCTTGTAGAAGCAATAACTGTCTTATCCTTTATTGATTGATTGATTGATTGATTGATTGAACATCAAGTTCACAGTTTCCCTCTCTTCCTCTCCTTCCATTCCCTTCCATCATCTCCCCTCTGGCCCCACCCGAATCCACTCCTCCTCTGTTTCTGTTCAGAAAATGGCAGGCCCTCCCCTGGGTATCAACAAAGCATGGCATATCAAGTTGTAGTAAAACTAAGCACCTCTTCTTGTATTAAGGAAGAGCAAGGCAATCCAATGTGAGGAATAGGTTTTCAAGAGTCAGCCAAAACATTAGGGACAGCCCCTGCTGCCATTATTAAGAGTCCCACAAATAGAACAAGCTACACAATTGTCACACATATGTGGAGGGCTTAGGTCGATCTAATGCAGGCTTCCTGGTTGTTGGTCCAGACACTTCGAGTTACTACAAGCCAGTTCAGCCATTTATGTGGGTTTTCTTGTGATAGTCCTTGACACCTAAGGCTCCTACAAACCTTACTCCTTCTCTTCAGCAGGGTTCCTTGAGTTTGGCCTAATGTTTGGCTGTGGTGTCTCTGTATCTGTTTCTATCAGCTACTAGATGATGTCTCTCTGATGACAATTGGGGTAGTCACCAAACTGATCACAAGAGATGGCCAGTTCAGGCTATAGATTCTCTATTGTGAGGAATCTCACCATGGAAGAGCATGATGATTTGTTATAATCTTCTGTTGTACTGGAATTAATGAAACTGCTACAGTAAATGCATTGCTCTAATGCAGTACTTATAACACCGGAATAAAAGCCATCATATGCCTGTATGACAGATTCTAATGAGGGATAAAGCATCCTGTAATTGCCTAACAGTACTTGGAGTTTATGTCTATGTTTACTCCTCTAGGTAGGCCTGAATATCCTTCTTAAAATAATTTTCATACTAATTCTAATCGAGTGTTATCATATCAAACATGTAACTTCTTAATATTCAATGCATATTTACCCATGCTTAATTAACCTTTGCTTCTCAGAGTAAAGGATGAGGACCAACAGATAGAGTCAAAAATTCTAGTTCTAGAGCAAAATCTTATGTGATTTGGGATCTACTATAGAGTGTTTTTTGAATGTTAATCAACTTTCTTACCTGTAAGATCCACAAGTTACCATGAACAGAAAGGAAATAAAAGTAGACAAAAACTTTCAGAAAAAAAAATGAACATCTGTTCATTATTTAAAACTTAATAAAACATAGGTATGAAAGGAGAATGTATTATGTGGGAAATACATACTTAAAACTAGAAGTAACATTACATTTAATAGTGGGAGATATATGATTTCCTCCTATAATCTGCATCAGAAGTTGTTAGAACAATTAACAAAATAACCTATTTTTAGACCATAGATGTTAAGTATCAACTTAAAATGGATGAAAGGTGTAAGTTAAAAAAAAAAGCTATAAATGTCTATAAGAATAAGTGGGAAATACTATGTCCTTCAGTTTTATGATGTTTTAATTTCCACACAAAATCTAGAGTTCATGATAAAAGTTTTGTTTTATTAAAGTTAAAATTTCTATTTGGTTAAATGTTATTACAAAATGTATTTTCAAAGGCATATACCAGCACATACAACTTCTTAGTCATATACTTATACATATATGTATATATATATGTATATATATATATATATACTTAGACATAGCACATGAATTTCTTCCTATTTAAAATTAATGCCTACATAAAATAAACACAAAATTTTCAGTAAAATTAAAATGTATAATGCTTTTCAATTACTTTGTCAGATTTATAATTTGAAAAGTGAGTTTATATATATATATACATATATATATATCCTTTTAATTTGAATGGAAGAGATTTTAAGCCACTTTAGTATCAAATATATATATATGACTCTATAAAAATATTTTATTTTAATATATATTAAAATAAAAGCATTCATTGTTTTCCAATTTTGAGGTTCTGTTTTTAACTATGTGAATGTTCCATTATGATGGGCTTCTTTTTAATGGATCATTAATCCTATTCCAGAATGATGTTTCACAAACTAATCAATACTGGATGAATGCAGCACTGCCTCTCCATTCAGAATTATATGACTAGACTCATTGTTGACAGAAATAATTGACTATCACCTTTTGACACCTGAAGGTAAGCAATCAAAATATTCATCCATAAAATAGTTTCATTTCTGAAATATAATGGATAAAATTATTACTTCTTGCAGCTGAGTAATACATCAAATTCTATAAGGATTTAATATACATTTCTTTGGTATATGTGTGATTTGATTGCTATTAACAGTATATCTTTTTATTGCCAACAGCCAAGAAATTGAAGCGTCATTGACTTTCATGTTTGTTATAAAAACTAAAAGAAGTCTTATAATTTTCTGTTTAAGGGTTTTCAGAAATTAACCAGCAATAAACAGGAGAGGAAAACACATGGGAAGTTATTTGAAGTATACAGGCAAAAATTATAGGACAGTGAGTACACAATAACCTAGTGAGGTTTATGTGCTTTTATATTTTTCACAAGAGAGGGAGAAATTTAGTCAGGTAGAAAGGAAGAAAACTTCCAGTAGCAATGAAAGTCATAAGGTGTCTGTGAAGGGGATAATGTCCTGCCTTTGAGGTTACTGATGAACCAGGAAGCCTGGTGATAGTTTCTGACAGTCTGCTCAGTTTTGTTCAAAGTCTGGAGTCTTTGTTTTTCAGTATGAGTTTGCTTGATGAAAACTCAATGTGTAGAGTCAACAGAATTTTGTTTGTCTTTCTCAAATCCATTCCCTAGCCTGATAAGGGATCATCTCATAGTAAAATGCAAGGATCCCCGGCCCTCAGTCCAAACCCGTCTGTGTGACCTGTAGCCTTTTCATGTGGAGAAATTTCACTTTCCTGTAAAAATACATGTGTCTATAGCAAATGTATTAGGGAAATATTAGTTAACATGTACTTTACACACACACACACACACACACACACACACACACACACACACACCACATAACACATTTTACATTTAAAATGTTTCTATATAAACATTTCAGAATATTATGCTTACCAATAATATTTTCCTCGTCCATTTTTATATTTAGCACTATTCCTGCAATTTCAATGTCAAGAAATATTCAAGATAAACCAAATTCTTGTGCTAGCATATTCTAATGATGGCTTCTAACATTGCTCATTAGCCACTGAGTAAATGGCATTAAAACCCTTCATAAAGTACTGAAACTGAGAAATCTGTTCATTGTAGCAAGAACTAATTAACTAACTGTAGCAAACATATGGATCAAAATCGATCAATATGAGGGTATTTCTCATATGTGCCATATAAAACTCTTTGTGCCAATACTGTGTTACAGAATTACATTGGTTGTAAGTGAATCCTGAAGATATTGCACTCCACAAAAGGAGACATGTAGAACAGCATTCTTAGAATAAGAAAACATTATAATTTACCCACATTCCTCACATGAACAAAAATTGCTACAGGTGCAAAGTGGTTGTCATAATGGTCAAGAAATATTTTGCTGTTAGTTTGACTTTTACAGTTTCACAAAAATTGCTTATCTGAATCGCATATATATTTCAAATCCCTCAGATTTTGGTTTCCTATAATTAGGAACTATAATTTCTTGTTTTATATGCCTACAATATCAGCCTACCCAGAACAATGTGTTTAATGCCACTAAATATTTTGTAATAATTTCTTAATATTTACCTTGTTTGTATAATTTATATTTTGAAGTGCATAACTTATGCTAGCATGGTTTACTACAGTGATACAAGCTGTATATTTTAATTTCTAACATTTTTGTAAGATATTTCAATAACAATTTTTAATCACAATGAAAATTATTAGCTGCTTCCAGATCAGATTTATTTTCATTCTAAATTTTTGAAGATTCTGGTTCCTCTTAAACTTTCTTTTTAGTTTCTTCAGTATTCATACATGTTTTGAGTTTCAATCATCATAGTATAATTTAGCTCATTTCCCATTAAATATTCTGTTATGGGTTTATATGCCCACCTTCATACGTAATTTCTTTAGCACCACATGGCAATCTGCATGGTCTGCTATCATGACTACTCTGGTTTTCATTGGTTCTTGTTTCTTGTTAATACTCCAGTAAACAACTAAAACTTCAACATCTAGCAAAAGTTCTTTGAAGTAGTAAATGGCAATATTTGTTTATATTATTGTTTAATAAGGCATGAGTCGGAACATTCTTTGAGCAGAGGATATTGGAAAGTATAAAGTAGAGAGAACCAGTTGAACACTAACAAGGATGCATTTGTACTGCTCTAAAGCATTAGTCTAATTGTCTTCATCAATAAAACTCAGGAATCAGATATCAGGTTAAAAACCTGAGAGATCAGAGAAGCAGGGAAGCAGCCGACAGTGACTTCTTACTTCTTCCATTCCTCCATTTAAAGGGCCTAGATAGTCTCTCCGCTCTGCCTCATCACTTCCTGTATCCTCTCTGCACACACCTCCAGACCTCTATGGTTAACCAGTGGCTGACTTCACCCTCTGACGCCAAGCAAGCTTTGTTTGTCAGAACACAAACAAATATCACACAACATTTTGCCCTTTTGTCTAAATAAAAACAAAGGTTTTAAATAACATAGAAGACTATATACAATAAGTACAATAACTATATACAAATATATACAGGCAAGAATTACATTAACAGTGATTCATAGCATTTGACAAATTCAGAGAAAATACTCCATTCGTTCCTGTCTTGGTGAGTCCAAGGTGTGGTACCTAATTTAATTTCCATCCTAACTTGCGTTACCAACCCAAAACTATCTTTTTATGTCTCTCAACCTTATACATGATTTACCTCTTCTGTGAGTTTCTTTTCTGAATTTGCTAACAAAGAACACTATAAGTATAACTATCTATTATTTAACTCCATCAGAGGCCTGAGAATGATATAATATCACAGTAAACAGGAAGTGTAGAGCAAACAACTTCCAAAACTAAGAAATGACAGACGTCTGGCTGCCTGCACAGTCACCCAAGATTCCCCTGTAACATTGGGACATCCATCTTCAGCCTGTGGGGTTAGAATATCTGACAGATTTTTCTGTGAAGCAGGATTTTTGAAGGACTGTCCCACCTTGTCTTGGCATGGTTTGGCAGTCACTTTCTTTTGTGTCCTTGTTCAATTTTCACAGCAAACTATCAGCAGTTGAGGCAAGGGTATTTTCTTGCCCAGTGGCTCACTTTTGCCACAAAGAATGTGAATTTCATTTGGAGGTTTTTCTGATGTCCATTATCTTCTCTGAAGTAGGTTGGTGCTGCCAGGAACAGAGATGCCTCATTGTCAAAACAACAAAACAACACAAAACAAACAAACAAACAAAAAAAACCTTAAAGGGTTATTAAAACATCTTAAATACCATATTCTGTAAATCTCAGAAGTGTTTACAGACCATCTGTCTATCAAAAATATATCTGTTTGACCTTGAAAATATACCTAACATAACTACAAGTTTGATTGTAATAGGTGACTAACTACTACTAACCTGCCTTTCTTTATTATCCTAAATAGTTTGTAATAATAACTTTCAAAGACAAGAAATTTACATTTCATTGTTAAATGAATGGCATAGGTACAACACCTTGAACAAGAGTAGAAATGTATGTACAGCATGTTTTAACAAAAATAAGCTTAAACTTGTATCAATATACAAAAATGTATATCATTATAAAATATTTAGGATGAGTACTTTCCTTTTTGGTTTAAAAGCAGATTCAAGAATCTACCCTTTTATTCTATTTCTATATCCCACCCCTCTTTTTCCATTTAGAATGAGATCCCTGAATCTAATCTCCTTTGTTCAGCTTTTTTCCTGACCATTGCCAATTACAACTTATAACCAATCCCCCAAATGATGATAAATATTCATAAAATACTGAATGACCAAAATCTGCCCACCCCACCTCTTGGGAATGGGGGTGTCACGTTCTTAAAATTACTCTCTGCTTTTGGGGGTGACTGCATCATTAGGGGACCTTGAACAAATTTGGGATAAGTGTGAAGTCCTAGGAGAGCTAGCCATATTATTTGTTGTCCAGGCTATGTAATGGGAATGTGTAGGGTTATCTCAAGTCCTGACTAGAGCAGTCTGTGAGACTTGACCATCTCAGTTAGCCACCTTGAAATTGTCCTGAGCAGTTTGTAGTCCAAAGCCAATCTTTGGGTGCTGTTTGGAAACTTTTTGGCATTACCATAATCCCAGTGGAATTGTCATTTTGGGGCCCCATCCTCCTTTTAGAGACTTCAAATGTCACTGTTAGGCATGGTCATTGGTTCACTATAGAAAACTTAAACATTCTAAATGTCATATGCAGCAGATCTCAAAGAGGTTAAAGGACCATAATTTGTTATGCACATTGAGAGTACAAAAGCTTAATTCCTATAACCTGATAGAGACTCAAACACAAAATCATGTACAGGAAGTTAGATGAAACATTTTTTTAAAAAAATTGATACTCTATATGACCATTAATATCATGACAAAAAGTTTAAAATATATATATATGAATTTTATAAATTTTGAGATAATACTTGTATTTAAGAAAAGTGTTAAAGAGCAAAAATAAAACCAAAGAATTGTGAGATTAGTGGCAATGGAATAGTCCCTTAATTTTGGTTTTCTTTCAGGTAGCTCTTCTGAAATGAGACAGAGATTTTGATTCTTCTTTTAAAAAGCATGCTTCAATTTAGAAAAGGAGAGGGCCACATTCCAACTCCAAAGTCAGCTTTAATTTTTAATTGAACTGGGACCACAAAAAGACCATTTGCATTATATGTCTGTAGAGAACAAGAGAAACAAACATTTGGAAAGATTTATGAAAATTTATCCTGTTGAAAACAGGCCAAATTACTTTTTCTTTGGGACATTTTCTCTGGATGATCTCTCCTTTTTCTTCAGATGTCTCCATTGTCCAGTGGTCTTCAGATTCCTTAGGTGGATGCCTTCATTCTCCAGGAAAGCAAAAAACAAAACCCTGCCCCAACCGTAACTTGGAGGAGATTCCCTTTTGGCAGGTATATCTGATCAAATGAAAAGCATTTGTTAGCCTTATAAGTTGGTTTAGATTGAATGGTCACACTGTTAGATGAACTATCACCTCTTCTAATCAAGAGGTCTCTCTTGTTCAAATTTCATCTTTATAATATTTGCTTTATGGTTCCTCCTGAAATTTTTGTTTTATCTTCTAAAGCTGTTCTATTATCCACAGAAGTGTTTTTGTTGTTGTTGTTGTTGTTGTTGTTATTGTTGTTTTAAACAATAGATATTAAGTTCTTTCATTGCTCTGGGCTGGAATCTCCCCAATGGTGACAGGGAATGACTGAACCAAATTTGACAGGGGGGCCTGTGTATTAGCATTCAGACCTGCCCCTTGGGAACCAGGCCAATAAGAGGGCAATACCTTGGCCCACCCAGGGTCCTGACAATGTCATCCCATGTAAGTCCCCCTTTAAGAGAAAAGCCCTCCCTCTCTCTCTCTCTCTCTCTCTCTCTCTCTCTCTCTCTCTCTCTCTCCATGAGGTCCCATCTTCACCTTTGCTCTCTCTCATTTCCCCCCTCTCTTTCCCTCTCCCTCCCTCTCTTCTTTCCCCTCTCTTTCCACAAGGTCGCTCTGCACCTCCTCTCTTCTTCTCTTCCCCATTCTCTTTCTCTTCTCCTTCTTTCCTCAGGCCCTGCCTGCTTTCTCTCTTCTCCCTCTCCCTCTCCCTTCCCCTAATAAAATGTTCCAGGTGAGTTCTGCCTGTGTGGTGTGTCTCTTTCTTACCCACCTTGGAAACCATGGGTTCCAACCCACCAAGGTCTTTCTCCTGCCATTTTACAAAACTGTAAGAGGCCCCCAAGACTTTTTCAGATGGCAAAGGGTTACCTTGTCTGTAACTTGTTGATCTGCATTCATTGATCTAATAGCAGCCTTTGCTGCACCTTCTGCATATTCCGGAGGGCAAGGGCCTTCTCTTTGTATTAGAAGAAACACTGTTTCTAGGAATGCCCTGTTTACAATCCCTTTTTAGGTGACCTTGCTTGCCACAATTAAAACACCTAATATTTTGATTTTTCTTCAAACCTCTGGAAATCACTTCTCCTATCCAAGGACCATCATGGTTATGAGATTCAATATTGACTATATCTCAAATCCAGTCCTCTATGAGTGCTGATTTTTTCCTTAAAGGTCAATTACCCATATTCATTATGAATTAGCATTTTCAAAAGCCAAAGATTCAATTATTATTTGTCTAGCTTCTGAATTTGGTATCATTCTATTTACAGCTGAAATCAATCTTTGTAAAAAAAAAAACAACTGTATCTTCATATAAAAGCCTGTATATCTTTAGTAAATGACTCAATTCTCTTTCTTACTTCTTCAGTTCTATCCCAAGCATTCAAAGCTGCTGCACAGCATAGAGCCAGGGTGTGCTCATCATACAGACTATCTTTGTACATCAACATAATTGTCCTTTCTAAGAAGTTGGTCTTGGGAAATTTCAGTACCACTAACCCTACTTCATTGTTCAATAGTCCTAGCCTCATCTCTCCACCAGTTCCTCCGCTGTAATTGAATATCAGGTTCCAATACTGTTGTAACCAAGTCTTCCCAGTCTTGTGGGACAATTCTGTTACTAGTTGACCATGAACATAACATCTGCTTCACAAAAGGTGAATGCATACCATATGAGACTTTCTATTGGTGGAAGTATTAAGGGAACTCCATGTAGTTGAAAGGGAGGTTTATTTTGTGAGGTAACTTACAAGTAAAGGGATAGGTTACAGGGTTCAGGAGAGGTGCAGTCCCGAGGTGTTCTTTGGAGAACTCTGCTTGGTCTAACTCCAGTGTCCAGGATCCAGGAACCAGAAGAGCTGGCACATCCGGATCTCAGGTCTTAAGGGCTCCTGTCTCAGCCTCACCTCATAGGTGTGACAGTTACCAGAAGCCTCAATGGGGGTAGTATTTCCAGGTCAAAGCTGAAACAGCTAGCTACGTATTACAACTCTCATTCCTTAAATCTCCTCAAGTCTAACATTTCCACAGCAATCCAGTCAGCCTTGGGAATACCTGTCATTTGGCAGTTGTTCTCATTAGGTAGCTAGATAAATTAAGGTTGGTTGTTCGATAAGCTTGGGCTGTTCCTCTCTAATTTTACATTATGTTAAGGATTGTTCTCTGTGGTGATATTTTATTTGTGCTGAAATGTGGTGATATTTTATTTGTATGTTAATAAATTTTGCTTGGAGATCAGAGGAAATAGCAAACCAGTAAACACAAAAGTCAGGCAGTGGTAGCACATACCCTTAATTCAATCACATGGCAGGTAGAGTCTCTGTGTGTTCAAGGACACACTAGAGAACAGCGAAGCATGGTGATACACGTCTTTAATCCCAGTACCAACCATAGAGACCTGGAGGTCTGTACAGACAGGCAGTGACAAGGAAGTGAGGTAGCTGGTCTAAGAGACAATGAGAGGGCAGAACAGCAAGGCAATAAAGGCATGGATAGACAGGAAGTAACACATACTTTTGGTAGCTGCTGAGCTGGAGAGGTAAGGTTGGTGGCTATCACTATGTCCCTGATCTCTAAGGCTTTTACCCTTATATTTGGCTCTGTGTATTTCATTTAATAAGACTATTTAGAAATTAATCTACAGTTCTCCTTTATACTCCTCTGTCTTTGTCCGAATATCACTATTATCTATTTTAGTAGGTTTTTCTAAGGCTTGTAACTTATCAGTCAAAATGACAACATTTTTTTCTAGTAACTTTTTCTTTAAGGCCTGTATCTTGCCACTCATATCAACCAACTTTTTAGAGACAAAACAAGATCAAACAATTGATAAAACAATGATCAAACCAATAATGTTTGTAATTGACAATACCTAAATCCCATCTAAGTTAATTATTCCTTCATTTTATTTTTCCATTTCCAAACCATCCATTGTGTAATCATAGAGGCCTAACTCCCTCCATCATAATAGTGTTTCCCATTTTTAACTTGGGAAAAGCTCTCTTCTTTTCTTTTCTTTTTTAAACTAATTCCCTTCTTTAAGAAATCCTGGGGCTGGGGATTTAGCTCAGTGGTAGAGTGCTTGCCTAGCAAGCACAAGGCCCTGGGTTCGGTCCTCAGCTCCGGAAAAAAAGAAAAGAAATCCCAGTTGTCTCACCCAGTTGCTGACAATGACACTGAGGTATGAGACTCAGTGCTGCCACTGCACAGCATGTCTGAGTGGAGAAAACAACGGTGATGGTGGCTGCAAAGCCATGGGCAAGCTGCTGTTTCATGAATTCATGCCCCAAAACTTGGAGGCCAGATGAAACATTAATCTAATTAACCTTTACCTATATAAATAAGGAGTCAGATGTTGGGGTAAAAACCTGAAAGATCTGAGAAGCAGGAGAGCAGCCACCAGTGACTTCCTACATTTTACTTTCCATGATCCAAAAGGGCCTAGATCTTCTCTCTATCACTTCCTCTCCGCGCAGACCTCTAGACCCCTATGGTTAACTAGTGGCTAATTCCACCCTCTGACTCTTAGCAAGCTTTATTTATCAGAACACAAACAAAATATCACACAACACTGCTCTGCTGATGAACTGAAGATAAAATTGAGCCTGGTCCCCCACGCTCTGACTTCTGTGACTTGCAGCTCAGTAAGTCTATTAGAAGGCAACTCAGACAGAAAATAACCCTTTGGATATAAGTTGCTTTGTTACATTATTTTTATCGCAGCAAAAGGAAAAGGAACTAAGGTAATCACAGATGTTTTAATGAAGAAAGACAATGAAGGCACAAGAATGAGGAATCAAAAAGAGAATACTAGTTACATTTGTGTTCAGGCTCTCAAAGTATAGTTATATAGCAATGGCTAAATTTGTCTAATAAAATTTATAAGAAAAATACATACAACTTTTAAAGAATAGGTATTTCATAAATTCTCTCCTATTCAATACAAATACATTAAATATTGTTCTACCTGAAGTTTGTAAAGAATATTGACATATTAATAGAAATAATTGAATTTTTGGTATGAATCTATAGTAATTATTGGGCTACACTATGAGAAGCATCAAACATGTATGTGATGAATATCTCTAACTTAAGAAGTTACATTTTTTTGAAATGATCATTGTAATGTTGTTGAATAAATTGCAATTTAAGATACATACGCTTAACTCTGGATTGACAATAACTCATGAAGAAACATTCACACCATGAAACACTCAGACACTCTTCCAGGACAGTAGATCTAACAATGATTAGCAATAAACCATGCTATGATTTATTGGAGGATAATGCAAACCACCTTAAAAAACATTAAAGGGATGTGATATGAATCCTCAAATTCAGAACCATCTCTCTATTCTGTGACTATGCCATTTAGTTTCAGAACAGATTTTTCAAAACAATTGAAATGCATGGAATATAATCATACCTCCTTTTGCTACAAAAATATATACTAGGATACCATGCAGTCAGTTACAAGAAACATGTTTTCAGCCATATTTAAAAGCACAAATATGAATTTAATGTCAATAATGACAAGTAGTTATAAATTATCTGATAGAAATAGCCTTGAATCAACTTGATTTACTTATAACATTCTTAAATTTATTATTTTCTAAGTGATTCTGATGAAAAGAACTAGTAGTTATGTTTGTTCTTTTTGTTTTATAAATTTTCAGTAATGGCTATGGAAATACTACAGGGAATTATATCAATATGTAAAATATAACATGAGTGATTGGGCCCCTGGTATTTTTTTTTATTTAACTTATTTATTTATTCGGTTGTTTATTTATTGAGAGGAGGCCCAATCACTGTCTGGCCTTGAACTTGTTTTGTAGACTAAGCTGTCCTGGAACTCACAGAGATCCAATGGCCTTTGCGTAGTAAGTGCAGGAACTGAAGGAGCAGCGTACCACCTTTCTTGGATTCAGTTTTATCTATAATGACAAAATAGAATGAGGCTTAGTTTGAGAGATTCATTTAAACACTGCAGAAATAAAGACATCTTATAGTTTTATATTATATAAAGTTTTGTGTTTGGGGATAAAGCATCAAAATGGTATAACTGACAGTCAGTTGATTAAGTCATCATAAATGTGATTTATTTTCAGATATGCATGTCTGTATGTATGTAAAGTATATACTATAGAAATTGTATTTTTCAGATATAATGTCTTATGCTTTATGCCTATAATATTAAATCTGGAAAAGTTGAAAATAAAACCAGTGAGCTGTTAATAATGCAAAGTGGATGCCTTTTACAACTGCATGCCCAGTGCTTTTAATTTCAAATGAGAGAACCATCTCTGAAGCATTTATTTATAAGCTAAAATAGACGGGTGCAATTAAAATAAATTGGCTGGCATGGGTTAATTAACTTTTTTGCTTGCATTTTTGAATGAACCTCTCCTTCAAGCACAGGTTATAATTTCAGTCAACAGCATTCTTTGTAGAAATGTCCAAGGGGGCCTGATTGTGAATAGGCATTATTTATCCCTGTCCTTTTCAGACTTCAGAATCACGTTACACAAATCATTAATATAGTTCTCCATTACACCCTTCAAACTCCTAATTTAAAAATCCTATTTCTGTGTGGTAGACATTGGGTCATGAATATGGAATGACTTCACCTAACTCCACTTGAAATTCACTTCGTTTTCAATGCTGTTGGCTGTGAGGATAGCAAAAAATAATTTTGTTCAGAAATGCTGTGCAAGGTGTGTTTTCACCCTGTGAAAACTTACTATGCAAATGTCCTAAATTGAATCATGATTTATTTCACAGCTTTAAATGACAATGATTATCATCCAAATTTTTGTTTTCTCTCTGTTATGTGACTCTTTATGAATCTTGTAACTATTTGCCTTGTCACAGTTTGATCAAATTTCTCTCAACTTAAATATAGCAGAGTTCATGAGAGTTACTTATTAAAAATTAATTTCTCCTTGAAATCTAAAGCATGCACAGTAATTAGTCTCTTATCATTTTTCTTTTTGTGACAATATATATGTAAAAGCATTGTGTTTCCTAATGATACAGGTTATTTTTGAAGATTTAAATGCACTTTGATAGTGGCTGGAGAGGTGGTTCAGCAGTTAAGGATACTGGCTGATAGTCCAGAAGGCCTAGGTTCAATCCTACCACCCACAGGAAAGTTAACAGCTATTTTTAACTCCAGTTCCAGTGTATCCGATACCATTTTGTAGCCTTTGCCACACTGTGTGTTCAGTGTTCACAGAAATACACACATTAGGGAAAACATCCATACATATAAAATAATAAAACAAGTCATTTAAAAACCTATCTGAACATATTATTGGATTGTTTTTATACCTATGGTACTTGATGCATAAATTCTTAAGTATCATATAACTAGATAACTTTGCTTTCAGGAAATCACATAAATAGTGAAATGGAAATATCAGAAATTTGTTATTTGGAATATAGAAGCAAAATATAGCTAATTGAACTAATGATCAGGGAATACATGTGCCTCCTAATTATATCCATTATATAATCTATGTTGTTTTATATTCTGATTTTAATGATATAAATATAACAATAATAAAAGTGATAGTTTTATGCATAATTGTGTATTAATATGATTCTTAGTTAAATTACATGGTATTTTTAATGGCCTATTAAAATCCCTAAAGAAAGACATTCCCTCCCTATTTACTGTCTATTTTACCTTCTGAAGGTATTTATGTTCAATTACCAATAAATAACTTACCTAATGTTTTAAATCCCAAGTGTCTTACAGACTTACATTATCCAATAGAGATTAATTTTCTAATATTTAGGCTTTTGTAAAAATCTCCCCCAATGCAGCATTTCCTTCTTTTTCATTTTACTTTCTCAGCCATATTTAAATATGTGTGTATGGTTTTCATTTTTAAAATGAAGATGCCTTCATTGTTCTTTTCCACTACATCATTTGCTTTCATCCCGCCCTCTAGCTCTCTCCTCAGCTGTAGCCTGAACCGCATACCAAGCTTTCAGACTTTTCCATTTGTTCTCATATACTTCATGTCACTCTGTGTACTCTTTATTTCCCAGTCTCATTCACCATTTCAGTGGTTTCCTTATCACCAAATCTTATATACAATTCCTTAATAAATACTGTATTGGTATCAATGAAAATAACTGCAAATTAATGTTATACCTTAAAGTATTCTGTTTAAATGATCAGATTGTATCAATTATCAAGAGAAATACAAATTCAGAATCCCAGCTGTGGTGACGCATTTTAAGTGTAAAGGAACAGGTGAACAGTTAGTAAAGTAGTGTAGAACCCCGAGTCATGTACAAGTCATGAACAACGAAGTGATTCTGATAAAACTAAACTGATCACAAACCAACCCAAAAGTCATGAATATGGGAAAGGGACTGGTAGGGAGGGAGAGCAGAGGGAAAGACAAGTTTGAGAGGGAAATGGGAAAGTGTAGAGGGAACAGAGGAATCTGTCTGTATTACACACACGTATGAAACTTTCAAAGAACAAACTTTATTTAGAAAAGAACTAAAGTAATTTTCTCTTCATATTGTACCTAGACTATAATGAAATTCTCAACTTAAATCCAATTTCTTAAGGCTTACCAAATTATCTCTCCTATGAAACACCTATCCAATTCAGGTTAACAACTTATTTTTTTCACCAGAATTACAAAAAAAAATTCTTAATATATCTTTGTATGTTTTCATCTCTTCAGCCTGTGTGTCTCCTTTTATTAACCATAACCGTATAACAATATGTGTGTTTTCCAAGCTGCAGCTCAATGGAAATTTGCAAAGCATAGTTTTGATAAATTATCTCTGTTTCTATTATTTTACAATGAACTATGGTTAACTCTGAGATGTGTCAGCTCATTTACCATATTTACAAGTTGTGTCCCCATGGTTTGCCTCATTAATTTTTCCTATCACAGACTGATATGTACACTTAAGCACATCCTGGTTATGTTTCTTCTACTTAATTTGTGTTGATTCAACTCTAATAAAATTCTTCCAGAGTATATAGTCTACCAAAGTTTGTTAAGTTAGAAAAAGAATCTTATTTGGACCAATCTCCATTGCAAAAGTATTATAAAATAAACTGGGTCAGACATGACCACTTTGCAGTTAAATCTGCAATTTGTTTCTATCAGACCACGGATCACATAGTATTTCAAATCCCTAATTGTGTTATTTTCTCCCTAGCAGGTCACAGAGTCTAGAGTGTCTTGTAAAATTTGGAATATATTTTCAATACTAAGATTAATTTCTGGTATCAAGTAAATGCTCATGAATACTGTTTTAATAACTTCATAGATAAATTAAATAATTCATTTAAAATGGTTTTCCTACAGAGATATAAACATAAACCTGGAGGTTATAATGCTAATAATTGTACCTGCTGAGATTTATTCCAGTGATGTAATATGCAAAGTTAATGTACAATGAATATTTAAGAAGAATATTTCAAAGACTTAGTAGACTAAAATTATTTCTGTGTCATTTAAATATTTGATTCCTTATCATATTAATCATAGGTTGGATGACTTAAATATGTCACTCACTGAGTTAAAAAAATTATTGCCCTTGTCTGTGGGCTGAACAGAGAATATTTTAAATCAATAATATATTAATAATTCTATTAATTATATTTCTATTGCTTCTATAGACTACTCTGACAAATAGCAACTTAAGAATGAGTTCATTTTCAGAAGGGTTGTAGTCCATCATGGTGGCCATTTATTTAAATATGAGCATGAGTTCAACTGGGCAGTCAGGAAACATAATGCTCACATTTCACCCACACCCAGGAAGCAGAATAAGAGGACAGGAAGTGTGGTCAAGCTCCAAATCCTCGTTATATCACCACCATGAAGACATTACCTCCTATAGTTCCACACTCTTCCCAAACAGCAGCACAAACTGTGACCTAGTGTTCAAACACAGGGGCTTACGGGAGGACCCTTACTCACACCACCGGAAGTGCTTTACAGTAAAAATGTAATTCTTATTCTAGTTTCAAAATTGATAGTATCAACAATATATCACCAATAATTTTAATCTATTGAGTTTTGGTCCATTACTAGTATTAGAAAGACAATACCAGAGTGAAAATGTAAAGAATATATTTGATAAGAGGAAAAGTTGTTGTGTATAATTCATCATTAGATAAACAATCCTGGCCATAGGTTATTGGTAGTAAATATCCTTTGTTTATGGATTTAGAAAACATGTACATATGAAGACTGTCACTCTCTGGGGAGTAATTTGGGGTGTTTCATTATGTGTGTCTCTTCTGCTGTAAGACATCATAAAGCAGCTGCAGATCAAATCTCTTACCCTAGTAAAGCAAGTCATGCTGGAGATGCAAATATTAGATGTGGAAAATGTACAGACCTGTCTTTGTTCTGCCCAGGTCTCTTCATTTCATGTATTATTAGCAAAGAAAAAAAACTCAAGCTAAATTAACTTTGAAAATTGTATCTGATTTGATAATATAATTCTTTGTTTTAAATCACTGTATTAGACTTGGATCTGCTAAGAAACTGAACACACCTGCACACGCGTATTATGTCAAATTAGCTGGTACAATATTTGTGGAGCATTGTGAAACACTCCTTCCTAGAGGGAAGTCTATCTCTTTGACTCAGGAAATAAAATATTTCACATGTCTAGCAGAGCTGAAATATAGAAGACTGACAAAGTCATCTCTAGCCAAACATAAAAGCTACTAACAATTCTTGGGCAAAAGAGACTCTCCAGCAGAGCTGCCTAAAAGAGAACTCATTTCACTTCATGAAGAGAGAAGCGTGGGTTTGCAGCTTCCATGAATCATTATCTTGAACTACGTGGGCCCTTTAGTGATGCAACTGTCTCTTGGTTATTTCTAATCCTGTACCTATTGTCTGGTAAGTAACTCCAGTAAACTCATTCCTATGCCAATTTGTACTTCCATAAAAATCACTACTTTAGGCTGTCATTGGTGTACTGTTTGGAATTTCTTTCACATTTTTATTTTTTTTTCATTTATTTTACATACTAACCACAGTTTCCCCTCCCTCTTCTCCTCCTGTTCCTCCACTCCCATCTACAATCCCCATCCACTCCTCCTCCATTCTGAAAGGGGCATGCCTCCCATCATGTCTTCTTCCTCACTTCTTGTCAGCTGCTTGCCTGCTCCACCGCTTGACCTATAGTTGACTTTAGTTAATCCTGTCAACAATAAGCAGAAAGCTCTTATATTAAAAGTGTGTGCTAGGACTGAGTCATACCACAACTAGAAACAGTTTTTTTTTTTTTTCCAGTAAAAAGGGAGATCTTGAGGTTCACAGTGTGATCAGGTATTCTGCAAAAACAGGATGGCCCCATTCTTGAAATACTAACAGGACCACTCATGGGCACACATGCCAAAGGTGCTTACACTCTCACTTCAGGGAACCTGTTTCCTACTTCACTTTTCTCATGCACTGTCCACAAGGTATAGGAAGTTTTCTTTTTTCTTGTTCTTTTTTTTCCATTTTCCTCTTCAAGGAAAGAGAGAAACTCATGATGTAAAATTTCTCCAGACACCAACTGAAAATTACCTTCATCTTACATGGGAAAGTTCCTTTAAAACCTCAAGAAGAAGCGCTTAAAACATGAAACATCGAGCTGGAGAGATGGCTCAGGGGTTAAGAGCACTGACTGCTCTTCCAGAGGTCCTGAGTTCAATTCCCAGCAACCACATGGTGGCTCACAACCATCTATAATACGATCTGGTGCCCTCTTCTGGTCTGTATACATAATAAATAAATAATTCTTAAAAAAAAAAACAAAAAAAACAAACAAACAAAAAAAAAAAAAAA
>CABHPR010125095.1:0-20880 GCA_902168415.1 Peromyscus melanophrys
ATAGCAGGGTGCAGTGGCTCACGTCTGTCACCCCAGCATTGGGAGAAGCAGAGGTAAGAGGATTGCTTCATGATTGGGGCCAGCCTGGTCTACATAGTGAGTACCAGGCTAGCTTGGACAGCACAGAGAGACCCTGTCTCAAAAAACAAAAACAAAACAAAGCACAATTAACTCCTGGTGATTTCTTTATGAATCTATCAAATAGTTTAAAGTAGGGAAGGGAGAGATATGTTAAGGGCAATTACTCTGACTTGTAACAAGGCAGGGCTGGCTAGAAAGTGTGTCCTAATTGAGACTCCCCACCCGTCATGTCCAAATCTTTACACACACCCATTCTGCAGGTGTCAAAACTGAGGTTAGGGACCCAAAGAGATGGGTCAGTAATTAAGAACAATTGCTGCTCTTGCAGAGGACCCAGGTTTGATTCCCAGCACCCACATGGCAGCTCACAGCTATCTCTTACTTCAGTTCCAGAGGATCTGATCTCCCTTCTGACCTACAAGAGCCTCAGACACACACATGGCACACATATGCATGCAGGCAAACACTTATACACATAAAATAAAAATAAAGTGAGTCTCAAGGCAGCTAGCCCTAGCCCAAGGTCGTTGCAACAATTAAGCCCATATACAGACTAGGAAGCATGGCTACCCTGTACTACCTTATATTCGGAGAGCTACTCTGTGAATGGAACCAGATGACTGAGATCCACTGAGCCATGGGCTGAGCAGGTGGACCCGTATACTGCTGACCTGGGCCTGGTTAGTCCAGCACCTGCCTGCACGGTTTGGGTTAACACGGCTCTCATCGGCTCTCTGGCCCATGATGAATGCCCCTTGCTGGACACTGAAGACCCTGGCGATGGATGGCAAGACATGATCTCTGATGCCAAAGAGTTCCAGCCTGGTGCTGGCAACAACCTTCAGGATTAGGTTCGGCTGACAGCATTTCTTTAGCCTGGAGTCCCAGATGAGAGAGAACAGAGCTGGCCCTGACCATGCATCAGCCTGGCGGACTCTGCCCATTCTGTGCTACCAGTCCAGCTGGCTCTGAGGAGTCTCCTATCTGTGCCAACAGACTGCAACAGAAGACACAGGCCCCAGGTCCTCCTGCAGTGCACCAAGCCAGATGCGGTATAACACAGTGCCTGTTGGGAAAGGCTGTGGAGAAGAAAGCATTGGGGGGGGGGTGCTGGTGTTAGATGCTGGTGTTAAATCTAATGGTCTAGTTTTATATTCCAATGCCCTTCATGTAACAGTCAGGGACATTCAAAAAGGGAGATTCAAAAAGGTTAAGCAGCTTGTCCAGGGTCACACAATGAGGAAGGGAGGAGCTAAAATTGGAGCCAAATTATTTTCATGGAGGTGAGAGTGACTGCCATATCCACCAGGCGACCATTGCTCCATGTTATAGTTCAAGAGACAAGCATCAATCCAGACAGGAGTCCCACAGGGAGGCCACCAGAGGGAGGAGCCACCTTTACCAGGGCAGTTCGGAAGGCTCTGTGTAGGAGGCAGCAATCCTGGGGGCTGCTCAGGGCAATGAGATTGACCCTGCCTCCTGCTTCCTCTCCACAGCCTGGAGGGAACATGCCATGTTCTCTTAGCCAATCCCTGCCTTCTGGCTGAGAGCTTGGCAACCAGAGGGATCAGAAGGCCCTTCCTATGTCAGTGGATGCCAGACCCTTAGCCAGCCTGAAGCTGGGGCCATTCCCACCTACCTAAAGAGCCTCTGGCCCCAAGTTCTGGGTTTCAGCCTTTTGGCCCAGATGAAAGACTCTAGGGGTTAGGGGGAGAGTCTGGCTGAAGAAAACGTAGAGTGAGAGAATCGATTTTTTTCCCCCAGTTACACAGTTGTAAACATAAACTGAAAGATGCATCTCTTCCTTTATGGGAGGCGATCAAAAACACAATGCAAGTTTATGGAGGGGATATGTCTTTCCAGAGCAGGATATTTCCCTCGAACACTAAACAGTCTGCAACCACTTCATCCTAGAGATAAGTGATCAAGTGGAAGAGGAGGGGGGGCCAGAGACCCCAGGTTTCACCAGCTAGAGACCTTGCTTAGCTAGAAGGCCAGGAGGCATGCCACTCCTCCTCATTTTCTACCCACCCTGGAGACCTAGGGCTGTCTGAGGCTAGCCCACAGCTTAGACTGCCAAGATCTGGGCCAGCTGGTTATCACATGCTAAGTGTTTCAGTGCAGTTTCTCTGGGCATTATGTGCCAACTTCTGTGTTGGAGCTGAGGCTACAGATGGATGGCACCTGATTGGCAGCCTTGAGGTGCCAGTCAGCCAGCAGAGAAGGAAGATGTCTGAGCATGTGATGCTGCCCATGAGCCAAATAATGAGAGTGTAATGATGTCTTCTCTTTCCTCTGCTGTGTCTTCTCTCTCAACTGGACTCCAGGGGACCCTTCCAGGATTGGTCCGTAATGCTTTCCCACCAGGTCACTGAAACAGAGCCTTCCATGGCATCAGCATGCCAAGCATTGGGTTGTAGGGACTACATGCAATGCCTGTCATGGAGGTGTGCACCTGCAATCCCAGCCCAGGGGAGGCTGAGGCAGGTGTTCCAGGACAGCCTGGAGGCCACATCACACTTGAGGAAGACAGGGAGAGAAGTTGTTGGACTCCCTCTCCTAGGAACTGTCTCTGTCTCCTCCCCAGACTGATTGAAGAAAAACACAGCCAGGCTTTGTGTCCTGGTGGCCTTGGACTAAGGCTCAGCCCACTACCACAGACATGACCCTGGATGAGTCAGTCTCTCAGAGCCCGTTTTCTTCACTCACATGGAGGAGCTGTGAGAATTAAATGAGGTCGTGTCTGGAAGGAGATCCAAGAAGAGAAACAGGAACCACTGTTTTGTATGATTTTTTTCTCTCTCTCTCTCTAAACAGACTGACGATTCCTTGAAGGCAAGGACCTTCTTTATTTTTTCCTGTCTCCCCCACAACACCAGCATGGAGCTGGGGACAGAGGAAGCTCTCCCTGGCAACTCCTTGGATGATGCCCTGGGGTTGGCCTGGGCTTGGATCAAAAAAGGTTTGAGTGGCCTGGTGATAGGCATTTGCTCTGAGCATACCGTAGGCTGCAGTAAGCTGACCTGGTACCATGCATTCTGGCAGCAAGACAAGCTTCCCAAGCTTAGAGGAGGGAGGGTAGTCAGGCCAGAACCCGGGAGATGGAGAGCATTATCTATGAAGCTAATCCCACCTTCCTGAAAAATTCAGGGATGACAGCAGTTAGGGGTTTCCATTAGCCCAGGGCTCTGTTTAAATAACGGGGAAATTTGGCTTCCTCTCTGAACCCAACTGCATCTGGCATCTGGCAGCTCAAAGTGGAGTGACTCACGAGATCCTTAGATTCAAGGAAGTGGGGAAGAGGGAGCCGTCTTACAGAGGAAGGAGGGGGGGCAAGCAAGCGGGGGATGCAGCCACATTGCTCAGACAAAAGAATCACAGCCAGCATGGGGAGCTGGAGTAGCCTGTGTCCAGGGGCCAGGCCAGCGAGTTACCCAGGCTTTGGGCTCAGTGACAGGACTCAGTTAACCTAGAGAGACTTGGGTTCCAGCAGCCCAGGCAGGAGCAGAAGTGAGCCCCTTTATCTCTTAGCAGTGTCTCCCCAACCCACTCAAGGCTGTTCTCCTGCACTGGACTGAAATCTAGACCTCTGGGGCTACCATAGAGTTGGCTGGTGATAGTGAAGGGGTCTTCCAGAGAGGAGCCAGGCAAGGAAAGGAACAGTCACTGTGTCCCTGGAGTGACGGCAGCATCTAGGGAAGAGGAGGGTATTCAGCTGTGGTCTGTTCCTAAGAGCCCTCTCTGCCCAGAATGGTGACTGTGTCTGGTAGCCTACTAAATTCTGTTTAGTACCCCAACTCTGGCTTCTGTTCACTCATAAATTCCTTCACTCACTCATTCACTCAACAGAGGGTTAACCATGGAGTGCTCCCCAGCTCCCCAGGAAAGCTCATCCTCCCCAAGTCCTCTTGCTTCTCCAATCCCTGACCCTGGCCAGGCCCCTCTCCTGACTGCTCAGCAGCCACAGCCCCTGCCTCCCTCTGACCCCAGCACCCACTCCACCTGCTCTGCTACCCCAGCAGATTTTCAAGCTGTTCTGCACAGGCTTCTGTTGTCTCTAGCTGTCAGGTCTCAGGTACTAGCGCCTATGGTGAAACAGATGTCTTAACCAAAAGTTTGCAAATGCATGTCTGGAGGAGGTAGGCAGACAGAGGGCTACAGCAGGCCTTGCTCCCAGCAATTTGTGTGGATGCCTCACCCCAGCCAGTGCCTGGGTGAGGTTTTACCACCTCTGAACAGGCGAACTTCCTGATTCAAGTAGTTCCTTGTGACCCATCACTATGTGACCCAGGCACACACTGGGCTGGAGGAAGGGGAAACGGAGGCCCAAGTCAAGCCTTACACCATGTGGGATGGGGGTCATTTATGCAACTGGAAGTAGAATTCATGCCCAGTACCTGCAGTAAGTAAGTGACATGTGGAGGGCTAGACAGAGTACAGCAAGTCTAGTTGGGGAGACCAGGGTTGGGGGCAGTGTAGGCAAAAAATAATGGCTTCTCCTGTGGTTGGATGGCTAGCCAGACTGCAGAGCCTTAGAGCAATGCCGTTCCTCATTGCCCAAAACAGATGGTGTGTCAGGGCAGGGGGAAGAGGGCAGCTGATCCAACCTAGGATAACCAGCTTGGCGTATTGACACTCTCCTGGACTTAGTACCAGAAGCCCCATGTGCCAGGAAATTCTTTAGTTCCTGGAAGACTGGACAGTTGCTCATCCTTCTTCCAACCACACCATCACCTCGAGGCTTCTCCAGGAGTCTAGGCCTCCTGGGTAGGACTGAGACCCTGTGGGAACTGCTCTGATCTCCTATAAGGGCTCCCAGGTAGCTCCTGGGGCCACTGTGGCCCCAGCTCCAGGAAAAGGTTCTAATTGATCAAGGAGAACTTGCCACACTGTCTTCTCAGGACCCTCTACTACTGTATTAAGACACTGACAGATGGTGCTGCTGCAGCCTTCCTGCCCAGGGAACAGGCTGGAGCCCAGGCCTCTGGCCCCCCAAGAGGCAGAGGCGCAACTCTAGGGGCCCCTAGGGTCACTGACCAGGCTGCCTTCTAGCCCTCCCCTACTGGCTCAGCACCTCTAACTGGGTCACCCCCACCCTACCCCTACCCCAGGCCTCCATCAGAGATAGTGTTTCAGCTGCAATTAAGAATTTCAAGTGGCAATTAAAAATTAATTGGAAACTGTGGGTTGTTTATGTCTCCCTGACCTCTGTCACTGTGGGGGAGAGGGGAGGGAAGGAGGACAGGTGACAAGGGGAAGGGGAGGAGTCTCAGAGTGGTTGGCCATGGGAGGAGGGGCCCTTGGCAGCATCAGAGCAATTTCTCCTTGAGGCAGGAAGAAAACTACCAATCATCAGGCTTCCAAAGCCTCAATCCTGACACCTCTAACAGCCACAGAGCCTGGGGATCTGGGTAGGGGGTTGGAGGGCTGTGGTAGAAGGTGCACAACCAGGGAAACTCCTGGCAGAATGAGGCCTGAAGGCTGAGTTCAAGGCCACCTGCTCTTCAGAGAGGCGGGGCAGCATGGACAGCTTCCACAGCCTCACAGATACACACCCATTAAGAAACAAGTGTGCAGACCACTGGTATCCTGGCTCCAGGGGTGGCCCTGAGGTCTCTGGCCTCAGATCCTGCTGGGTAGCTCCCACAGATGAGGCCCTTTTGCTGTTCTCAAGGGGGAAAGATTTTGAATTCATACTCTGTCTCCTATTAGGGTTTGGTAGGCTATGATCCCTGTGTCTTCAGAGGAGGCTGTACTGTTCAGCCCTCCATGGGGAACAGAGGCAAAGTCCCCTCAGTCTTCTCACCAACCCAGCCTCCGGTCCATGCCTTCTCTCAAGACGAGCTGCGCTTAGGGGGCACCTCTGGACTTATGACTCCTCCCACCTCCAGGGAGTCCTCTCCATCCTGCTGTCCATCTTCTGTGTCCATCTTCTCTCTCTTCTCATCTGGCCTCTGCCCAACCCTTCCTGAAGCCCAGAGAAGTGTCATCTATATTGATGACAAGCCAGTCTGTGGGAATCCAGTGTCCCCCAGGACTTGGCAAGGACACAGTCTACTATCTTTTCTATTATGCAATACCGAATTTTAATTTAACAGTAATAGCAAAGGGGATGTCAATAAAACAAACACCACCTGTCAGGTCATGTGTTTGCTCCCAGAGGCCCCAAAGTGGTAAGCAACAGTGACCAGGCCATGGTGTAATCTCCTTACTCAGAGATGGCCAGCCTTCTCCACACTAAATCATATGCAAAATAGTGTGCACGGGTAATGTATATATATAGGGGTTCCAGAATCCATACATTGGTTCCAGATCAATCTTTCACAGAACTTGAGTTCATTAGCTAGTGATAGAACCCAGCTGCAGTGACTTAATCATATAAAAAGATTATGCTTTAAAAAAAAAATCTATGTCAGACATGGTGGTGCACACCTTTAATACCAGCACTTGGGAGGCAGAGGCAATCAGATCTCTGAGTTCTAGGCTAGCCTGGTCTACAGAGCGAGTTTCAAGACAGCTAGAACTAAACAGAGAAACCCTTTTTTTCAGAAACAAAACAGATATAAACAAAACAAAACAGGGATAAATAGTTCACAGTGATATAACAGCTCCACTGAGCAGGAATTCAGGTTCCTTCTAGAGAGATATCTAGAATGATGCCCCCATTTCTAGTAGACAACTTTCAACCTCAAGGTCCCAAGATGTTTGTTTATGTTTCAACCATCCTAGTCATATTCAGGACAAGGTGCAAAAATAAAGCCATGAAAATAGTAATTTGTCATCTGCATATATTTCACTTAAGAGGAACTCCCCCCGCCACATCCTCCCTACAACATCTGTTTAAAAATCTACCCTACCATAATTGGTGACCTCTAGCTCGACAGGATCCTGGGAAATTTACCTGGCCATTTTGCAATCTGGAAAACTAAGGGGAATATGGGGATATGGATATAGGGGTGTAGTGTGAATTCTGCCAACATGCCCTGTAAACCCTAAGATCTTGAGTCTGGATGTATGAACCAAGATACTCTCTTCCAGGAAGGAGAGGAAGGCCTCTTGCTATCTGCAGACAGGAGGAGTAGCCCTGTGCAGAGCCCTCTCCTTCCTGCATTAGGTCATCTCCCATCAGCAGTTTCGTTGTGCATCTAAATTGCAGGTCTCCAAATAACACTTCTAGGAGGCAGTAGGCACTGTGACCACCTCCTCCCCACCAACTCTCTTCTAATGAAACACCTTTGCCTGCCTCTGGCTCCTGCCAGGAGAGGCAAAGGATGCTTGCCTAGAGCCTGCAGTCCACCCTGCTGTTTCAATTAGGAGAGATGCATCTTCGGAGGATGTCCACAGTGAAGCTGGTAATTAGGGAGCAAATTGACTGTCTGCTCCTTCCACGTGGTCTTGGGTATCATGGAAGGTGCTGCCTGATCAGCTACCAGGCCCTCCTGCTTCCCTCTTCACCAGCCCCATTTGGATCCTTCATTCTGCAGACTTGCTTCGAGGTCAGGCAAGGTTGAGGACAGGAAGGCAGGCTCCCTCCCAAGAAGTCATTATAAGGCCAGGTGGCAGGGACCAGCCATTAAACTGGTAAGATGGAAGAGGAAGGGGATGAGGGAGGAAAGGGGGTGAAAAGGGAGAGGAGGAAAAGGGAGAGAGGAGGTGGAAAAGAAAAGGGGGAGAAGAAGGGGAGCAAAGAAGAGGAAGAAAAGGAGGGGGAGGAAGGGGAGGAGGGGGAAGTGGAGAAGGGAATGGAGGAAGAGGAAGGAAAGGAGGACGGAGAGGAGGGAGGGGAAGAGGGAGAATAGGGGCCCTAACCTCTCACCTCTGGCCTAGATCAGGATGCAGTGGGGCTCAGCCTCATGGAGAAGAATAGAAGCCCATTCACTGAACCAGCAATTATGAGCACGTATGAGTCAGGTTGGGTTCTAAGCTCTGGAGTGGTTTGGTAGACACAGCAAAGGCCTGCCCTGTGGGGGTGTCCTAGCTAGCCGGCCAATGGATGGTAAAGGAAGAGCAGTGAAAGCAGTGGTTCTCAACCTGTGGGTTGTGACCCCTTTGGGGTCAAATGACCCTTCCACAGGGGTCTCGTGTCAGACAGCCCACATATCAGATGTCGACATTATGATTCGTAACAGTAGCAAGATTACAGTTATGCAGTAGCAACAAAAACAATTTTATGGATGAGGGTCACCAACTGTATTACAGGGTCGCAGTGTTTGGAAGGTTGAGAACCACGGAGTTAAAGCCGAGTGCTAAGCTACAGGAGTGGAGTGATGTGGGTGTAGGAGATGCCATCCTTAGGCCAGTAGGCAAATATGTTTACTGGTGTGATAGAGCCATGGTGGAGGGAGCCTTGAGAGTTACTTAGGCTTAGGGGCTGATGAGCAGGAAGGACAGCGAGGGCAAAGCCTTGGTGGCAGGCGTGCTCAGGCTATCACCGAAAAGCCACCAAGAGGCTGGGGTGGCTGGAAGAGTATGAGGGAATGGAGAGACTAACCATAGGGGGTCAGGTTGATGAGGCAGGGCAGGGCAGGGGGCCCTAAGAGGCCACATTTTCAAGATCCCTGTGCCAAGCAGAGGACTGACTGGCTAAGACAGTGTGAGGGAGTGAGCTGAGTAGGAACAGAAAGCTCAGCAGGCAGAACATTACACTCACAGGAGGAAGAGGCTGTTTTGGCCAAAACAGGTGCATTTAGCAGGCGGTGGCGCCTAGCACTCGGGAGGCAGAAGCAGGCAGATCTCTGTGAGTTCCAGGCCAGCTTGGTCTACAGAGCGAGATCCAGGACAGGCTCCAAAGCTACACAGGGAAACCCTGTATCCAAAAACAAAAACAAACAAAAAACAGGTGCATTTGGTTAAAGAAAAAACTAAACATCTAAGAACTGGGTGGGGGAACTGAATACGTTTCACTAACAGGACTGAGTCTCAGTGTAGCTGAATTAAGTGTTCAACTGGTATTGTCACTTGCCTGGGTCCACAGCTGCCCTCAGCTTAGCACTACGGCAAGTCCCAGAGCAGGCTCTCATTGGTCTGATTTGTAACATGTGACACAGCCACTAAACTCTGGTTGGTTCAGTCTGGGTGAGGTGCCCATTCTTGCAGCCCTAAATTGAGATCTACTCCACCCAGACCTCTTGGGCCTAATAGAGACGAAGACAGATGTGGCTTCCAGAGAGAGACAGAGAGACAGAGAGAGAGAGAGAGACAGATAGAGACAGAGGCAGAGACAGAGACAGAGAGACAGACAGGGAGACAGAGAGACAGAAGACAGAGAGGCCCGTGAGATGGCTCCAAAGGTAAAGGCTTTTGCTGCTCACCCTGATAACCTGAGTTCAATCCCCAGGAACCACACGGTACAGGGAGAGAACTGACTTCTGAAAACTGTCCTCTGAGCTTCACACACGCACTTCACACATGTACACCCTATCCCCACACACTAATAAATACAGGTGAAAAGAGAAGATTTTCTAAAAAGATTTTCAAGAACTCGTTCCTGGGGGAGATGGAGGAGAAAAAAGCAAGAGCTTCCGGAAGAAAAGAAACTGACTCAGAGACACAAGCCCCGGGAAGGAGCAACTCTGATCACTGTGCTGCATCCTGTGGGGCCTGGTGGGTTACCTGGGCAGGAGGAAGCCATTCAGGTGCCACCCCATGCCCTTGGAACCTGGGCTTCCAGCTGCCTCCCTGGACACTTTCTATTTGTGGAGCCGTCATCACGCCCCGTGTTAGATGCCGCTGCTGTTCCAAATGGATTATCGCAAATGATTGAATCACCTGCATTAGCACTCCCACGTGTCTCTTTGCCCACTGCCACCCCCACCACTGCCCCAGCTTCTCCTCTCCCTTCCACCGTGGCGGAATTTCTACAATTTATCTAAGCTACAATTTATTAGTCCATGGAGAACGAGGAACTCCTTGGGATGGGGAAAATACTAGAATTTCTGTTTGTATTTTATTCTTTTTTTATCCTTTTATAATAATGATTTTATAGACATGGTTTCTTTCATGTATACGGTTTACAAAATCATAACATGCCGATGTACTTACATTTGAAATTGTATTAAACCATTATTTTATTAATGGGAATGAAAAAAATCAGAAATCTTTGGAACGCACTCCAGGAGTTAAGAATAGTTGACAATTATGTGTTCATGTAGCTCCCCTCCCCTGCCACACTCACACAGCAGCCCATTTTGTGGAGAAAGAAACTGAGGCACAGACAGGTTAAGGAACTTGCCTGAGTCCGCTCAGCTGGGACGGGCCTTCCCTGACCTGGCTTGGAATCCATGATGCCTCTCTGCTATTACTGAATCCACTGCAATCGCTGAGCTCATCCTTTGTTTCTGACGGGATGACAGCTAGACCACCCAAGACCTTGCCTCCCAGGCCTATTCATGACACCCACAGCCCTCCCTTGACAGTCGGACCCTCCCCATCCTCATCATGACCACTGCAATTTCAGGCATTGGTTTTCATCTCCACTCTGAGGAAAGGGGAGAACAGGTGCTCGTCTTATTGGATGGGACGGGAAGGACAGGTTGGTGCTTGGAATTCCATGCTCTTGAAAAGCATGCAAATTAGGAAGAGCAGCTGGCAGGAGCATGCCAGAATCAATTACAGACTCCCAAAGCCTAGGGGTTGGAGGGACCTCTGGGAAAGGCTGACACCTGCCTCTGTAGAGTCAGGACCTCAGAGCTGCAAAAGACACTTAAATCGGGGTATGCTTCTCTACTCCTAGCCCTCCTGCCTCCAGCTAAAGTTTCCCAGGACCTGCCAGCATGCCCTCTAACCATTACTGCAGTGAGCAAGGGCAGCCTAGGGACTAGATGGCAAGTGATCAAACCCAGGGCCTTCAGTAAGAGATGATCTGGCATCTCCTGGATACCAGCTAAGTACACACGGGAGCCAGGGGTTGAACCCCAGCTTTTCACTTTCATATGCCTTTCCAGCCTTCAGGCACTGCTGTGGTTTACACGTGCATCTCCAGAAACTTAATCCCCAAGCAGCAATGCTGCGAGCGAGGCCTAATGAGAAGTGGTGGGGAGGTGGAAAGCCCTGCATTCATGTAGGAATTAACCTGTCACCACAGCAGGGCTTCCAGGGATAGGTTCTTTTTATTTCTCTCTTTTTTTTTTCTTTTCCATTTTCCTGTGTGTGTGTGTGTGTGTGTGTGTGTGTGTGTGTGTGTGTGTATGTTTTTATGTGTGTGAGTATGCATGTGTACAAGCACATGTGTAGGCCCAAAGTTGATGTTGACAATTAGTCTTCGATAGCTCTCCCTTTTTATTCACTAAGGCAGGGTCTCTCAACCTAGAGCTCACCAATATGGCTAGTTTTACTACCCAGCTTGTTCTGGGGTTTCTCTGTCTCTGCCTTGCAAAGCTGGAATTATAGGCAAGTAGGCCTCCAGACCCACGTGACATTTATGTGTGTTTCAGGGGAACTCAGTCCTCACTTGCATGGCCAGTGCTTTAACTGATCTTGCCAGCTCCTAGTAGGTTCCTTTTAAAAGGACAAAATGGAGGTGGGAGTGATGGCTCAGTGGTTAAGAGCACTGGATGCTCTTATAGAGGACCTGGGTTCTATTCCCGGTACCCACTGTCACTAATAATTAACAGTCATAACTCTAATAACAGGGGATCCAACCCCTTCTTCTGGCCTCTTGAGGTACCAGGAATGCATGTGCACAGACAGGTAAAACACCCATACACATAAATTAATAATAAAATAAGAAAATGGGTCTTTTTGTTTGTTTGTTTTTTCGAGACAGGGTTTCTCTGTGTTGATTTGGTGCCTGTCCTGGATCTTGCTCTGTAGACCAGGCTGGCTTCGAACTCACAGAGAGCCACCTGGCTCTGCCTTCCGAGTGCTGGGATTAAAGGCGTGCGCCACCACCGCCTGGCAAAAAAGGGTCTTTTTGTCCTCCCTCTCACTTACCGAAATGGGGTATCAATGTTACTGGATACCAGACCCTCACTTTTGGATATCACAGCCTCCCAAACTGTTCAAATATCAGTCTCAGAGCAGCACAAAGTGGATCAAGGAAATACAAAACATCATCTTCACTTACAGGTAAGCAACTCAAGGTGTGGACTAAGGCTCAGGGCACAGCTTAAGGTGAAAGCTGGCAAGTGTGAGCCAGTGTCAGTACCCAGTCTGGGTTGCTCCACAGCCCATGCTCTTGAGCAGTGGTTCTCAACCTTCCTAATGCTGCCACCCTTTGACACAGTTCCTCGTGTTGTGGTGACCCCCAATCATAAAATTATTTTGTTGTTACTTCATAACTGTAATTTTGCTACTGTCATGAATTGTAATGTAAATATCTTATATGTAGGGTATCTGATATGTGACCCACAGGTTGAGAACCACTGTTCTTGAGGCTTACCTTTACCATGCTCCAGCAGGCAGTGCTCAAAGCCTTGTGATCCGACTCTAAGGAAAGTCAGTTCCCTGAAAATGTCGGCTGCGGGGGACAGCCGCAGGCTGAACTCTGATCGCGACCACAGACTGACTCCCGACTCTGGGCACACACTGAGCCCTGACAATGGTCTCATAGCAAGCCCTGAACCTGACCACACACTAAGCCCTGATTCTAGTCACACACTGAGTCCTGATGCTAGTCATATACTGAGCCCTAGTTGCCCATTGAACCTGATCGTAGCCACACATCAAGCAAACGTGGTCACACCCTGAACCTGACCCTGCTCACACACTGAGCCTGACCCTGGTCACACACTGAGCCCTGATCCTGGCCATACACTGAGCCCTGACCCTGGTCACACACTGAGTGTTGATCTTGACTACATCCTAAGCCCTGGCACTGGTCACAGAATGAGTCCTAACTCTGTCCACAGTCTGAGCCCCGATGAAGTCTACATTCAAAATCAAGGCATTTCAATACTGCCATTTGTTGACCACATTGTTGTCGTTGGTGGCCTAGGTGGCTGGCTGGCTGCATGGATAGGATCTACATCAGTATATCAGGTCTATCTAAATGGCTTCTCCATCCTCCAAGCCCTCTGAGACGGGCTTAGACCATGACTTCTCCAGTAAAGACTTGGAAAGTTTAGACCATTGTGAGATGCTGATCAGGGGCCATTCAGAGCTTGGATGGAGGCCCAGAATCCATAGGTGCCTCTTTTAGCAGCCAAGATGGTACTGAGAATACAGACCCTGGAAACCAAGACGGCATAGCCAGGTTGAAGCTTCTAGTGAGGCTTTTGGCACAGTATAGGAATAGGCAGAGAAAGCTGTATCTACCTGCCATTCTGCAGCCCACCAACTGGTCACCCCATTGGATTAGCAGAAAGGCAGAGCTGACCCCAAGGGTTCTTTCCTGGGAGTGTAGGACATAGGTGGGGAGTGGAGCCGGGAGGGCTGTTCTACTGAATGCAAGGCTAACCCCTTTCCCAGGAGACTCTCAGTCACCCTCAGGAGTTGCTTGTTTTCCTCAGTCATGGCCTCCTTTGCCATCCCAAGGTGGGGGCAGCTCTTGCTGTGCAGAGGTGACATCATGGTTCTAGAAAGGACAAGAGACCCAGCCAAGGGTCCCTACATACTTCTCCAGGAAGTATTCCTTGTTTCTTTGATCCTCTGAGAGCCCTTCCTCTAGCAAACAGGACTCGGGGCTTCTCCATGAACCAGGCTACATTCTGACTATTGAGTCAGGCAAACAGATGTGGGGAAGTGGTGGGACAAATGAATCAGCCAAAGCACTTACTCCCAGGTGGCTGGCTGGCTGCATGGATAGGGTCTACATCAGTATATCAGGTCTATCTAAATGGCTTCTCCATCCTCCCCAGTGGCCTGGCCTCAATTGTCCTTTCCATATTCACCGCACAAGTCAAGCTCAACTCACTAGACTATACGGAGTTGTTAAATCACTGTGTGTCCTTGGGAAAGACATGTCCATTTCTGTACAGGTCTCTCATGGGAAACTGGGGTAGCTATAGTGTCCACCTCAACAATTGGCTTCAAGGGTTCCAATGAAGAATATCATACAAGTGAGGAGGTCCTGCCGAGGGTCTGCCACAATGCTTGACACTTATTAATCAATTCTGCAGAGACCTGGTTCTTGCATTCTACCTACCACCTTCTCTAGGCCCAAGCGGCAGCAGGTGGTGGGAGGGGCTGGCTCTGGGGGTAAAGCGGCTTGTCGGACAGACTTCAGTACTTGGGTTCTAATCCCTGCATCCATATAAAATGCTGGGCAGGAACATTAGCCCACCTATTTAAGCCCAGTCCTCTGTGGGGTGTTGGGAAGGAGAAAGAGGCTCCCCAGAGCCACATGGAAAGCTAGACTAACCAAATCTGCAAGCTCTGGGTTCAAATGAGAGACCTTACCTCAATATATGAAGTAGAGAGTAATCAAGATACCTAACATCAACCTCTAGCTTCAAGACACCTGCTCCTGAATACACCACACACACACACACACACACACACACACACACACAAATATGCATACACATATACATGCACACTACATACACATACACATGCAAAAATTAAATTTTAAATATCAGAGAGTTGGGTGGAGCCATCCTTGCCTGGCCCAGAGGTCCGTAAAGCCCAGCCCTTCATCCCAAATGAGTCTGGGACGCCTCCCCACCCCAGCTCCTCCCCTGCAAATTCCTTCCAGCACTTTTTCTGCTCTGCCTTCCCTCTTATAGTTTCTGGTTTAATGTGCAAAACACAATTAAGACAAAATGAGTTTCCCATCAAACTCCAATGACTTTCTTCTCCTCATCCTACCCCAGAACCACCAGCCAGCCGGGCAGGGTTCCCTCCTTCTCTTGGATGATGGAGATGAATTTCAGGACATGACTCCCTGAAAAAGTCTCCTCCCCTAGAACCTCTCACATAACCTGGAGACCCCTCAGAAGCCAGGCTAGGCTCTTATGGGACAGGAGTCAGGTCAGAGCCCAGCAAGAAAGGAATTCCCCAGGCAGGAGCTTGCTCACCAGCTCACTGTCTTAACATGGCTTTTCTTAGTCTAGAACAGGGTGGGTGGAAAATTCAAGAAAGAGCAATTGGCCAAGGTGGAGTGGGAAATCCATTCAGAAGTCCTCTGAGGAGTGTTAGGTTTTAGGCAGGAAGAGAAGAAAAGGAGGGGAAGGAGAGGTGCTGACTCAAACTGTCTCGCAGGTTAGAGGTTTATTAAAGCTGCAGGTGGTAGTGGGCGACAGGGTCTGAAGAAGAATTTCAGTCCCATCAGCGAAACAACGTGACTCCTTTTAAAGCTTTCTGAGGGGATGGAAGGTCTCAAGGAAGCAGGCTTAGTTAACGTCTGTGCTACATGACAGAGGCAGGGGAGCAGGGTGTTTGTGACTGAGGCTACATGAGGAGAGTCACTCTTTCTCTGGGGAGGGGCGTGATTCTCTTGGGAACTGTGTGACTCATGTGACGTGACAATAGTCAGGCTGCCACAGGATGCTGGTGTGCCTCCGCTTAGAGCCTGATTACCTACAGGGTTGGAGCTCTCTAACAGGAAGTACGCATGCTCCCTCCACCCCCCATCCACCTCATGCTCTCTCCATCACCCTCCTCCTCCCCCCTCTCCCCTGCAAAGGCAGGAGGCTGTAGTGATGGTCCACAGCCACATTCTCCACTCCTCCCCTAGAAGGTAGGGGACGGGTGTCAAATGCCATGTTGGTGCCCTGCACAGCCGGGCTGCAATTACTCTTGAGTCAATGCTTCCTCAGCCTTAGACAAGGCCCTGAGGCCTGAAGTGACCTGTCTTTAGGTGTGCCTGAGGAGACACTGCCAGCACAGATGGGGGAGTGAAGTCAAGATATAGAGCTCTGTGATGCTGAGAGCACATGACACTTAGATTTCAGTACCCACCCACCCCTTCATTGGAGTGGAGATCACAGCCTTCTCCATTGGGACCATCCTTCTCAGTCAGCGCTCATCCTTCAAACATTTCTTGAAGCATGCTGAGTGCCAGGTCATGTCTATGCTAGACATTGGCACTGTGAACCAGGCAGGGACTGCCCCTCAAGCACTTTCTAGCCTAGGGAAGGAGGCAGAGCCACACCCGAGGGATATCATAGAGATCTGGACAATAAGAACAGAGTGGAGTTTGGGGGGTTGAGGCAGCTCTATACAGCAGAGCTGATAGAAGCAATGTAAGCCTTGAAGAGTAGGTAGGAGTTCACTGAACTGAAACAGGGGTTGTTCAGGTCTGGGTGAAAGGTCAGGAGTTAATAATACACCAGAAATGAAATGGGTCATTAGCAGCGAGTTTTCACAAGCCCAGAAACCCCAAACTCATGGTCACAGGGTGATGTAACCTGGTACCCCCGAGTTTCAAGGCCTATGTGGTACAGCTGTAGCCCTGAGTACACACATCTGAATTTGGAGCCTGGCATCACAGTGGCAAGGCCTGGGACAATTTGCTGTCCTTTCTGGCTCTTGTTTGTGCAGACTGAATGATGAGGGTTGCAGGAAATAGCTGTGGTGCTCAGTACACACTCCCAAACACCAGGACTGGGGAGGGGGCATGTGAATAGCAGCTATTACTGTCCAGTGAATTATTACTTCGATTCAAAAGGGACTGTCCAGTTCATAGACCTGGAACAATGGAGGCCAGCCAACCAGGGGATTTGCAGAACTACAGGAGCACTAGGGTAGAGCTGGTGCTGGGTACTAGGAGGCTGTGCTGAAAATGACCCTGGAGGTCTTAGCCCTGGCAAAGGAGAAGCTCGGCAGGCTGGGCTGGGTTCCTCTGTTGGCAATTTCCCCTTCAAAACCTCCCGAACTCCGGGCTCCGTTCATTAGCATGAGAATAGAGCGCCGGCTGGGATCTGAGGGTCCAAAGGTATTTGTATTCGATAGAGCTTCCTCCGTTCTTGGCTCAAAGTCACTGCTTCCAGAGCTGGGAGGCTGGGCGGGGTTCCAACAGACACTGCGGGCAGCCGGGAAGAAGGGGGAGCCCGACCCAAGTGGCCGCCCCGTGCCGAGGGGACCACACTCAGAAATGCAGCCTAGACTACCTTCCCCGACCCAGCCCACTGTGAGCCGTGGGTATGGGTGGGAGGTTTTATCCAGTAAATGCTTGGGTTCCCCCCCCCCAACCCTTTATTTCTTTGACATTTTCAATCCTATGCGGTAGAAGACCGGAGTTTGAGGCTTGTGTGCTCCTCGCAAAGGAACCTGGAATTTTCAAAGGTGGAGAAACACTGCCCAACGGGATTAATAATAATAACCATCATTACAGCTAGCAGTTGGGAGTACTGCCCCTTGCCAGGACTTATGTTAGGCATTTTACATACATTATCTTTCCCTCTGTCTCTCTTTTTTAAATTCATGCCACAATCCCGAGATTGTTTCAAGCCTCACTTTACAGATCAAGAAACTATGACCTGGAAGATAAGAGTTAACTTGCCTAGGAATAAGAAAAAGAAAAAATTCCCAGCTGGCATTATGGGCTGCAGTGTTAAGTGTCCCACCACCTGATTACCCTTCCAGCTGCCCCTTTGGGGAGGAGCAGTATGCAGAGTGGAATGAATAGATAGTTTGGGGAATTGTGATGAGGGCCAGGTAGAAGGACCACTATCCACCCTGTCCTTCCTCACCGGTCCCTCCCTAGGGCATTCAGGCTTATCTCTCCTCTCCCCATTCCCCCGCCAGCCTGATGTGTAGCTATGGAGCCCAGTAGGACAGCATTTCTAAGGGAAAGGCAGAAAAGTCAGGAAGCAGAATGATACCCTGTGTCACCCTCAAGGAAGAATCCAGAATCCAGGATGGGCCCCACAAGAATGTTCTTCACTTGTCTGCCCAACTTCTCCCCCAGCCTCGTCACTGTCCAGCAGACGCCTTCCTCTGTCCCCCCAGCTCCCCTCTTCCTCCTCATCCTTGCCAATAAGAATCTAAGAACACCCCAGTACTTAACCACTCTGCGAAGTTCCCAAGTCCAGCCATAATGTTACTGGAAACTTTGGGGAGCCCCAGTTGGGTTACCAGGGAAAATGGGGTCCTCTCTCTGGGATTCCTAGTCTTATTAATAAAAGAACTCAGGAGCAGACTCAAAGGGAAGCTCCAGGGCAATCTTATAAAAGCTTAAAAGAAAACACTGGGTCGAGCAAGCTGTGACTCTGCAACTGCTCGGAGGAGGCCGCGATGCCCTAACCCTCGAGTGACAAGCTTTGCCCCACACCCTGCGGAAGCTCCTCCGCAATCTCTGGTCTTAACTTCCCATTCCATCAGTATTTTCAGGTCTCAGACAATCCAGAAGCCCTGCTGTCTGCCTCTGCCGCTTCTCTTCCCATCTGTCCCAGGACTCCATGCTGCTGCAGATGACTGACCATGCCTCTACACTGGGTGGGAGTACTTTGTGTAACCCTGACAGAGAGTGCTGACTCAATCTCGGGATGTGGTGGCATCACACAAGGGCCACAGCTGCCTGGGAGTCCAGAGTCTTGCTCACCCTAAATCCCCAGAGGCTGGATGTAGGGGTGGGCAGGCCAAGTGCCTGGGGCCACAGGACGAGCTGCCTTGCCAAGCTTTCCATTGGCTCCTCATTATCCTCGCCCTCTGCCTGAGAAGGTAATTAAATCTGTCTCCCATCAAAAGCTGGGGCTGGCTTTACCCCAAGGCCTGGCTGGCATGGCAGGGAGATAATGAGCACTCTCACCAGGCCTGGAGAGGGGGTGGGGCCTAGTTGGCTCCACCCTCACCCAGCGCACAAATCTGGGAGCTAACACTCAGTTCTCCTCAGGGCTGAAGAGGGACTCTGAGCCTTCCAGGGTGTGCAGATGGGTGCACAACAGAGCCCTGGTGTCCTGGCTCTGGGGCTCAGAGGTTCAGGACCCACAATGGGGAAGCTCAAAGGAAGAGTATGTACCATGAACGCCTCTTTTAATGAATGGAACACAGGACTGGGACCAGGTTTGCTTTGGGAACTCAGAAGAGGGACACAGGTTCCCTTTCTTCTTCCCTTTATTTCGCCGAAAGGATGTGAAGATGAAGATGAAGGTAAAGAAGCTGACAGAGCTCTCTGTGACGTGCCCCAGTTACACAATGAACACAGGAAGGCTTCATGGAAAGAGAGCTGTAAAGGACCAGAGGATGGCAGGAAGTCACAGGAGAAAAGAGACAAGCATATGGTGGAAAATGGGGGGTGGGGGGCTGGTGATGTGGGAGGAAGGCAGCAGGGAGGCCTGCAGTGGGTCCTGGAGGTAGTGGGGGCTACTGAAAGCTTAAGAGCTCAAAAGTCACTGGGGCCCATGTTGTAGGACTGGAGAGACAGCTCAGTGGTTAAGAGGGCTTCTCGTTGCTACAGAGGACCAGTGTTCCCAGCACCCACATGGGGCAGCTCACAACCTCCTGAAACTCCAGATCCAGATCCAATGCCCTCTTCAGGCCTCCGAAGATACCTGCAAGAACCATAGAATAGGATGGAGTAAAAAGGACTAGTATGCAGGCTGGCCTGATCCCTCAACCCCAAGGCCCTCATTCCTGTCTCCGTCTGACTCAGTAAGGAAGGTGGTTCCTGGAGCTTAGCAAGGGGGACTCTGCCCAGAGTCTCTTTGGCTGTGGCACTTGACCTCAATAGGCTGCCCTGATACAGGGATTCAGGGACACTTCTGCGAGCCTCGCTTTCTTCTCCTGTGAGATGGCAATGACGAGGACAGTAATGGGGAGGTGTCCCTCACAGACTGGTGAGCATCAAGTGTCATATCTGTGTCAGAAGAGACCTGCTCTGATCGCCACAGGTCTCCTCCAGCCACAGGATGCCTGGAAGCTCTCCTGCCTTTTGATGGGAGCTCTCGTATCCCTGGCGTGAGCATATTTTAGTGGGCAGGTTTTGGGCCAACCTCCAACTTTCAAGTAGCCTCTGAGAGCTGCTACTCAATTACCCTTAATCTTCTTGATGAGGTGGAGCCCAGCCAGCCATTGCAGGCCCTAAACCAAGTTCCCAAGCCCTGGTCACAGATTACCCTGCCCCAGCCCTCCCCATGGCCATCTATCTCCAGATGGTTGAGTAGTGTCATGGACAGCCCAGGATGATGTGTCCTTCCTACCCCCACTGTCTCCTGGGGTGGGGTTGGTGATCAGATCCACAGTGTGGAAGGAAGATTCTGAATCTCAGAGACCTGGCTTGAAATTCCACCATTAGCATTTGGCTGGAGGTCTGAATCTGCATGTCTCTTCTAAGTGCCCCTGTGAGTCAAGAGCCACTGTCTGGAAGAGGGGGTTTCCTTAGATCCGAGGGACCCGGCAGATCTCTGGAAGGTGCAGATCTGCACGGCGTGATTGCAAGGCAGAGGGCACAGAGTGCTGCCAACTGAGCAGGCTGGGCAGTCATCCCAGTGCCAGCAGAGGGTGCTCCTCCCAGTTGGAGCCCGGGTTAAAGCTCTCACTGTAGGAACACCAAGAAGAGGTTCCCTATGACAAGTCACATGCATGGGCACACAGCATGGCACACACTGAAGCAAACAGGAAACAGTCATCAGATAGAGAGAGACGAGGCCAGGTCTTGCTTGAGTGTAGACTCTACCTTTCTGCAGATTTTCTGATGTCACATGATCACAGATGTCCTCCATGTCCTGGTCCTGGAGTTGATAAAAAGACCAAGTAGGACTGAGCCCTAAGACTGGATGGAAGGCAGACGTATAATCCTGGCCATGGGATGGTCTGTTACCGCCTACACTAGTACTGGAAAGCCAGCGGACAGGAAGGGTGCCTGAAGGTTACCCTCTGTGTTACAGGGAGATAAGTGGGCATGGTGGGAGAGAAGCAGTGTGTGTGTGTGTGTGTGTGTGTGTGTGTGTGTGTGTGTGTGTGTGTGTGTGTGTGTGT